>WNYA01002845.1:0-33332 GCA_019512145.1 Engystomops pustulosus | reverse complement strand
AGGGGAGTGCCTTATCTAATAGATTACTAAGGGGGAGCCTTATCTAACAGATTACTAAGGGGGGTGCCTTATCTAATAGATTACTAAGGGGGATGCCTTATCTAATAGATTACTAAGGGGGGTGCCTAATCTAATAGATTGCTAAGGGGGTGCCTTATCTAATAGATTACTAAGGGTGTGCCTTATCTAATAGATTACTAAGGATGTGCCTTATCTAATAGATTACTGAGGGGAATGCCTTATTGCCTAATTTCTATGGATCTCTCCCCTCGGAGACATATGCTAATCTCAGGAACCATGCAATCAAAATGGCAAACATCTTTGGCAACACTTATGTCTGAACAGACTGAATGAACCATCTGAAATCTCCAAGCAGATCTAGACTGACTGAGGTACACTTACATCACTTGTTACAGCTAGCAGTGACAAATGTGGAACTGGACATTGACCATCTCATTAGCCAAAAGCAGGCCCAAAGTTACCATTAAAATACTATTAAGATTGTGAATTTAAATGTACTTCTTTATTTTAAACAATATATTTGTTCCTGTTTTGTTTTTACTTTAAAGTAAGATGTGTGCAGTGTGCATAGGGATATGTTCATATATATATATATTTTTTTTTTTTTTATAGTCCGGCCCTCCAATGGTCTGAGGGACAGTGAACTGGCCCCTGTGTAAAAAAACTTGGGGGCTCCTGATCTATACCATGTACAGTATTATCTATCCATCTATCTATCTATGGCTCTTTGTATTATCTATCTATTCAATATAATATGTACCATATAATATCTATCGCGCCTTGTATGATCAATCTATACCATATACAGTATTATCTATCCATATATGGGACTTTGTATTATCTATTACTCCTTGTATTATCGATGTATACCATGTCATATATATCCATCTATGGCTCTTTGTATTATCTATCTATACCATGTAATATCTATCGCTCCTTGTATTATCCATCTATACTATGACCAAAATTATTATCTATGATCATCTATCTATCACTCTTAGATATTACATGGTAAAGATACATAATACAAAGAGCCAACGACAGATGGATAGATAATACTGTACATGGTATAGAAAGAGAACACAAGGAGCAATAGATATCACATGGTAAAGATACATGATACAGGGAGCGATAGATTTTATTATCCATCTATCTATCCCATGTAATATCCATCTATGCCTCCTTGCATTATCTATCTATACCATCTAAAATCTAATGACTCCTTGCACTAACTATACCATGTACTATCTATCTATCTATCTATCTATCTATCTATGGCTCTGTGTATGATCTATCTATATCATGCAATATCTTTCACTCCTTGTATTATGTGTTTCTGCATCTATTATATACGCTTATTGATACAATATACAGAAAATATTGACACTAAACACTACTTTTTATGTGCATTTGTTTTTTAACCCCTACTTTGTCTTGGAAGCCAGGACAGTAGAAGGATCCCTTAAGCTGTGATCCCAAGGTAATTTTCCGGATAACCAGTTGAGCATACAATAAGCAAGGATTTCCAGGTCTCCTCGTCTGGATGGGGCTAGGAGAGAGAGAAAAAAAAAAAAAACATGAGGGGAGGTTAAAAAATGATGGAGTATCAGAATACATTTTTGAGGAATGCACGGACTATTAGTGATGAAATATGAAAAAGTAAAATGGGCAAAGTGTTTTGTTTGTTCAGCTGTATTAAAAGTAAAAACGCCCAGTCGTTTTGGCTTTACACCACAGACAGCCAAGTGACTTGTTGCTGCAGAAAGGCAGGGTCAGTTTTCTTACCTCCTCTAACTTCATCCTTCCTCAGTCTAGCCTGTCACATGAACTTGATCCCCATGGCCTCTGACATGATCCAGACAGCCCATAACCCAGCACCAACACTTTCTCAAAAGAGCCAGGCAGTAAAAACAAAGAAAGAAATGTCTGCGGCTAAATTGCTAACACATGTTCCAGGAAGTCCATGGGGTCTACACTGGTCATACAGAGACCATTTGAGTGCAGACTAAACACTGATGGCCTTTCCTGTTCCATCAAGTTCAAATGCAAAAGTAAAAAGATAAGACAAAACTGCCATCTAGTGTAGAAGAACTGAAGTCCTGGAGCTCCGACTCCTCTAGACAATACACATCCTTCCCTTGCGTTAGTATTTCTTAGCAGACGTAACGCAGAATATAAGCAGCGGCGGCTGACCCGAATATTTCACCCTTAATAGAATCCAAAGAAATACAATAAAATGTGTTGTTTTCAGAATAATTCGCCCCAATACAAAGGAGAAAGCTATGAGTAGGAAAGAGTTAAACACAAATCGCACTGCACAGATCTTCATTAATCCACGTTTAGGAAGTTCTGCTTTATATGCGAGGCTGATCTACACACCTATGAAAGTTACTCGCAAAAAGATTTCCAGCCGTAATTTAAAATTTGTTTTATTGTGTTATGAATATTTGGAGTGCGGAGGAAAGGAGGCGAGCCATGTATCAATCACTAAAGCGAGATTGGAGATGTATATTTTATCGGCGGTGGCGATTGGAGAGAAAGATGTAATCTCTGCCTCGGCTGCTTGTGGTTGTTAAATGTGGAGCATAGTTTATGGGGTTTCGTTAAGTGAATTCGAGAAAAAGTCGCTCGGCAAACTTATCTTTAAATTTAAAGAGTCGCCGATTAAAGGCGGAGTGCAGACACATCAACTGCTTTGTGTTAACGTGCATAAATTATTATGGAATCGGGGGAGAAGATTAGCTTTTACACACATATACACACACATATATATATACACTCACTCCATCTAAACTGCTATTAGGATATGCGATTATTAAAGGCCCTTCAACCTAACAGAATGCTCCCCTGTCCCTCGGGTGCCGTTTATTTTCTGCACTGGCTTCAACAACGTCCTAATGTAAGACTTGGCTCTCGTATTAAAATAAAAACACACAATCTCCACCACTTGCTGTTCTGTACCGATTTTATCAGTCATAAATCTCCCATTAACTGTGGAATGAGTCCATTCATACACATGTGTTCACAAGTTCTTTTTCCATCATGGCAATACCAGATTACAGCCTTGTAAAACCGGGCCCATTCGCTTGCAAATCCTGTGCACACATCCTGTGACTGTGTGGGTGTCTGGGGGTATATGTAGTACAGGACAGACAGACAGAAAGATACATAGATAGATATAACATTCTATAGATAGATAACATAGGGATGGATAGATAGGGCATGTTCTAGATAGATAATAGAAGGACGAATAGGTGAACAGATAATAGAAGGTATAAATATACCGGTAGATAGATACATTTCTGTTAACATCTGCACTTACAAAATGCAACGTTTATGTTAACATTGTATTGACATTGCATTTTGTAAAAGCAAATGTTAATAGCAATATAAATAGGCAAATCTCCTTTCCACAGCTGTTGAATTGCGTTTCACAATGCAATGTACCCTGTCCCCATAGACGCCTAAGGGTGATGGCACACGAGGCGTTTTGAACGCTTTTTTGACCTGTTTTTAAGCAGTCTGTCAAAACACGCATGCGTTTTTGACAGGTTTGACCAATTATCTTAATTCAAACTGGTCAAAAATGCATGCGGTTTTTGACGGACTGCTTAAAAACGGGCCAAAAACACGTTCAAAACGCCACGTGTGCCATCACCCTTAGACATCCCGGCGGCAGTATCATACCGTACTGTATACAGAGAAAAGATAATGCTCCATCTTTCCCCGTGTCTACACCCATGCATAGCTTTTTCCTTTGGAGAATGGAGGAGTGAGCAGCCCTCATCCCTCCTCGCCAGTGTGCCAACCTGTGCTCGTCCAGGCTAAGGCAGGGCAAGCACATGTTCTGCTACATTCATTTGAATGTAGCTTATAGAGGTATTCCCATTTTGGCAAATTAATGTTATTGTTTGAATTCTAAAAACTCATACAGAAATGATATTGGAAAATTGTATCAACTCCTCACGGTTTTCTAGATCTCTGCTTGCTGTCATTCTATAGAAACCCTCCATGTTTACTTCCAATGGACAGAAATCTGACCACGTCACACAGATGCACAGCTCGTTATATGAGGGTGATGCCACACATGGCGTTTTGAACCCGTTTTGAATCTGTTTTTGGCCTGTTTTTAAGCAAAACGCATGTTTGTTGCTTAAAAACGGGCCAAAAACGGATTCAAAACGCCATGTGTGGCATCACCCTCACACAGCTCTGATTACTCTCTATGATACTAAGGAGCCACACACCTGATGTGACCATGGTCAGATTTCTGTCCACTGGGAGTAAACATAGAAGCTTTTTATAAAATGACAGCAGAGACAAGCAGAGATCTAGAAATCTGAGACAAATTGATACAGAAGGTATATTAGAAAATTTCCTTGCCAGGTCTCTCTGTCCTATCTACTTTTATAGATCTATTGCATCCACCTTTTCACTGTATTTTTTTTACTACTAACCCCTCTAGCTGTTAGAGCTGCTGTATCTATATACTATATACTTCTGCCCATCTTCTGTATCTACATACTGAACCCATTCCATCTACAGTATCCATCTATTTATAGGTATAACGGAATATCCCTACCTGACTTGTAGTTCTGTTCAGCTATTTATGCGAGTGTGAAGGTCTCCCCCATCCATCACAATTACAGGTAGGAAGAAATGCTTATTTGGCTGTGTTTAAGCAGGATATCCATTCTTATCTCCTAGTTAAAGCATGAGAATATGATAAAAGGGTTATACTACCAAAGAATCCTTCTCCAGATCCTACTCCAGATTTCTTCTGCGTAGCAAGCAAAATTAACATTTTAAACAGTACCGAGGGGACAGATCTGCTGCCGCCTTCATTTAGATCTGGGAGACGAGATGACTCTCCAGCTACTGTATTTGTGCAATGCATTATCAATGTACCAAGCAGCAGCTAAATGCGTCAATACGATCTTGACAATTTAAAGTGAATTTTTTTTTTGCTGAAAGATGCAGTGAGCATCCCCAGTGCTATGACTGCCATTGCTGCTAATAAACAACATGAAATCATAACAAGCACATATTAAGTGGAAAAAAAAAGGTCCAGGTAGTGTACTCCACACCCGGCTTCTATGTATGCAAATAGAAACTGGCAGACGACTGCGCTTCTAAGAATTTTTTTTTTTATCTCTTATTCAACATATTATGTGTGGTATGCCTACAAAGAAATTAGGTATCGACTGCTCGGCTTGCAAGGGAAAAATTCTGAGAAAATCCATAGTATGCATTGATCCGAATCTTACTTTTAGCACAAGTAAAAATAAAAACAAAAAGTAACAAATTAAAATGGTGGCTATGACGCAGAAATGATTCTCTTTAATTATCCTGCTGGCTGACAAATAAAATGCAATTTACGTAGAGCGTAAGAAGAAGTTCTGCCTGGGTATCATTAACACCACGCTATAATAAATCTAATGACAAACGTATTATAGACATACAAATACATTAACTGAAAACCGGAAAAACTAAGAAACATATACTGGAGTTTTCCCCATCTGCTGCTGTTCAGGTGGACGATTACTAGAAGAAAAGCATTGCTCCAGGCAGCGTTCACATGCTCATATAGGCAATGACAGCCAGGTCAAATGTGGCCGACAACAAAGCATGGCAAAAATCTACATAAGCAACTTCTCCTATTACCTCCTGTTTGGAAGTGTGTGGATCAATGCTCCTCCATATGTGCAGCACCATCCCAGTGTGTCATTCCAATACAACATATTACAAAGTGCAAAGAAAATTTTAAATCCGACAGTAAAAAAAAAAAATTAAAAAAATGCATGAATAACAATTACCTAATCCAGTGCACTGCCATTAAACAGTTCCCTCCCACTGCAGAAGGAGCAGTGCAAAATACAACAGGGCTAGCCTGGAGAATACAATAACCAACTACAGGCAGTCCCCGGGTTACATACAAGATAGGGTCTGTAGGTTTATTCTTATGTAAGTTGAAACTGTATATTTTATAATTGTAGATCCAGACAAATATTTTTTTGCCCCAGTGACAATTGGTGTTCCAAAATTATTTGCTGTAATTGGACCAGGAATTATCAATAAACTTCATTACATACACCTTACAGCTGATCATTGCAGTCTGGGACTATAGTAACATCCAGGGAGCTTCACCAAGGGGTCACAGTGCGCAGAGGGGTCCGTCTTTAACTATGGGTCGTCTGTAAGTCAGGTGTTCTTAAGTAGGGGACCGCCTGTACAAAGTAAATGAGTCCATAGCTTGCAAACGGGATGTTCTAGTTTCCGTTCAGTCCTGTAGAATTGAGTAATTTCGTTAAACAGTAGTTGACTTTTCAATAAACTTTTGACTTTTCCTAAATCAACAGTATAGGTGACCCTGTGTAATACATCTTATTGGAGAAAAGTGTTTCTTTCTCCACTTATATTCGCTCTTATCATCCTCCCTACTTTCAGATCAGCTTTCACTTGTAAATCTCTGCTGAAGTCTGTCTTGCTAGCAAGAAGACAGAAGCTCAGTAAGTGTGCAGTCACACATCGCGCCCAAGGGTGGCGTTTTGAACCCGTTTTTAGTCATGCGTTTTCAGTCCGTTAGAAAACGTGTGCATTTTTTTAAAAACGCATCCGTTTTTGTCCATTTTTAATTAAGATAATTGGGAAAACCAGACAAAAAGCATGCTTTTTTAAAACAGATGAAAAACGCATGACTAAAAATGGGTTCAAAACGCCACGTTTGACACCACCCTAAGGCCCCATGCAGATGACCGTATAAAAATGGACGTATATATGGCCAGAACTCGGCCCCAAGCATTCCAATGGGCAATACAACCATCCATTGTCCACAGTACTGCAAGTGAGCCCGTATAAAACTATAGACCATTTCCTATTTTCCACCGTATTTCCATTCCATATAGCCCATAGAAGTCAATGGGAACGTATAAAATATGGGCTAAATATGTGCTGCACATGGCTGTGCACCGTATGCTGCCGTATATATATACGTGCAGTATCCAGAACCATTCTGTCATCCAGCCAATAATCAGCCAGCCATCATTCGCCAGCCCACTGTATTATATACGGATACAATGGAATATATTGCCATACTATCGCAATATGTCCCGTATTTACGACCAGAGTACAGCCATATGTACAAAAGTCCAAACAGTCATGTGCGTGAGTCCTTACGCATGCATTTATAAACGCATTGCAACAGCTGAAGAGAGATTTGCCTTATTAAATAGCTGTTAACACTTGCCTCAACACAATTGTTAACATTTTGTTTTATAAACACATGTGTTAACAACCATGTGCATTAACACATACATTAACTGTTGCGGTTTGTAACCGCAAATGTTAACAGCTGTTTAGCAAATCTCTCTCCACCTGGGAAATGCATGCGCTAGACGCGACAAGTGACTGCACCATAAGGAGTCAGATTACCCAGGTCGGAGAAAGTAGGAGATGAGTTACAGCTGCTAGGACTTCAACAAAAAGCAGATCAGACATAGAGCCTGCAGGTGGAAAAATTATTAAAGGAGTTGCCCACTTTCAGCAAATAATTGATATAGTTTGTGTCATGAAAAGTTATACAATTTTCCAATATACTTTCTATATCAATTCCTCGTTGTCTTCCAGTGGATATTTCCCATAAAATTCTGCACATAATCCAGGTGCATTCAGCCCAATTGTCGACTTTCCTGACATGTGATTATCATTCCAAAAAAAATTACAGTTCTGGAGTATCTTATAACTCTACATTGTGGAATTCCTCAACAGGGTGCCATGATTTTGAGGCGAAGGGGTTTGCTCTGATCAGTGGTGTCAATGTTGGACTGTCCAGACAAATACCTCTTTGTGTCGTTACCTTCACTATTGATAAAGTTGTCAGATGTAAGTCAGGCATCCTTTTCATGGGCTTCGACAGCTAGAGTTTGATCTGTAGTCCCCAATACCATCGCTTAGACATAAAACTTTTGAAATATAGGTCATTACACGTGCTCCATTCTTTTAGCCATATGTGTAAAAACCTATTAGAACTTTCAATTATCATCTCTGAACATTTCCAGATTTCCAGGACACAAAAGCAGCTGAAATGTCTGTAACATCTGTGTCACATATATTCAGACCTACACGTGAAATATACTCAGCACAGACACAGAAGACCCGGTGCCTGGGAAATGTTTCTACAGTGCCATCTTCACCTGTGAATTTATAGTTCTACCTGTATAAATGGAAGCTGCTCCGGAGCCACTCTAAGATGATTCACTAGCACTTGAAAGACATGAGGCTGCAGATAATGTGTAATTTATTTCTCCGTTCTTCCTCTGTCTCCTAAGTGACAATGTGTCCCCGCTGATCGAGATCCTCAACATTCCCATAGTCTGCTTTTATCACTGCAGACAATACGCCACTTGATTCTACATACGGCAATCAGGACGCAATGCCTGTCGTAAGGAAACATAGCATGTTAGTTATCACAGTATTTTCCGGTTTAAGTTTCTCTTTGTTTATGGACCGTACATCAGCCATATGCATTCAACTTAGGCTACATTCACACGAACGTATGGGGGATGTATATACGGCCGGCGTATAGAAGTCCCCCATACACTTCTTTGGGCTCATGGCCCTGTACAGGAGTGGTGCGGTGCAGCACACGTGCGGCACTGTACCGCTCCGTAACCCTTAGAAAGATGGGACATGTCCTATCTTTCTACGGAATACGGCGCTGTCCACTGTACATTCCTATGGAGAGGGGCTGGGTGGCGAGCTGCGCTCATCCCCTGCTCCTCTCCGCAGCGCCGATGTATGCCCGCCGTACAACGGTACAGCGGGCATACATCGTGTGAATGTATCCTTATACTGTAAGTAACTGGGGTTAGCCCTGGCTCCCGATTCCAGTAGGGTCTCCCGATTTTCAGCACTTCCAGCCAAGCCTGAAGTATTGGCTGTCACAAGACCCATCACTGGCTTTATCTGTAAAGATGCTGTTTTAACAGGTATTCAATTTATTCTCATCCCACTGCCACATTCAATGCTATACTGCTCATTACTGATGAATAATGTCCGCCATGCTGTTGCTATTGAGGGTGTACTACATGTAGATCAGGATCTCTTCTTCTCTCTGTGTGCAGTGTACAGAAGACATCATAGCAGCTAATACCAAGTTTACTGTAGTTCAAAGGAATCTGAAAAACAGAGACTGAGCCTGCAGAGACAAACAAACCTGCTGACTGCAAATTATTACTCACACCCTACAGATTTTTAATACAATATGGGTTGTCCAAATAATTTTTTTTTAAACAAAAATTGCGATCGGGGTCTCTAGCTCCTTCGGTCCACATTAGGTTTCTTGCATTTTTCAAGATTGCAAAATATGTGTCTTTTGGCCGTTTTTGCGGGCCATGTGTCAATGATTTAACCCCCTTGTCTCCATGACTGTACCTAGCAAGTGATATGAAAATAAAGACGACACACAAATGTCACAGTGTGTGTCATCCATATTTATTCACAGCCTCATAGACTTTTATCGGAGGGCAGAGCCACAAACACGACCAAGAATAGGACATGATCTGAGTTTTTTCTCAGGAGCGGTAGGGTCCTACATGGCGCTGAGGAATATGTAGCTGGTTGCATGATTCCAGAGTTGCCACACAAAAAGCGGTGACTAGTGATGTGCCATATATACTCAATACGACACATCATTGCTTAGCTGAGGACTCTTTTAATGTCAGCTAATCCTTGAATGACCAACCAACTATCTTACCTATCAACCCTAATACTGAATTCACACTTTGTGTGATGTTTGTTTTCAAACAGCTGAAGAGGAGATTTGCCTAATTACATTGTTGCGTTTGTTAATGAATGCATTAAGATTGTGTTAAAGTCTGCGTTTTGTAAACACAATGTTGACAACAATGTAATTAAGCAAAGTTAGCGAAATCCTGTGGCTGTGATAGTTATTATTTGCTGTCCCTTTTCCAAAATATTTTAATAATAATGCCATAATGTGTCATATACACACACACACATATATATATCATATCTCTCACTCTCTATAATATATTATATATATATACACACTCACACACACACACACATTAACAGCATCACTTAGGATTTATTTTTGCACTAAATTGCTGTAAAATTCATATTCTTTTTTAAAAATCTTTATAAAAATATGAAAAAAGTTCAGTCTAAATATTACACTTTATTAAATACAAGAGCTTGCGGAGCTGTGCAATTATCTCTCATGGTTGAGATTTATTTTTTTTCACCCCTTTCTTCTTAATATGTGATATTAAAACTACTCCAGTTTTCTCCACTGCTGGCAAATTACTAAGGGCCTTGTTCATTACATGGTCAATGGCCCTTTTAATAGAAAAAGCAATAATATGTAGCAGTTTACACCAAGCAGGACAAGGAGGAACAAAGCAACAGGCTATAAAGCAATTGAAAACGGCCAAGGTGAAAAGCCTGCAGTGCCAAATTCCAATATACTTCATATAAAATATGATTTCTGAGGTTTAATACGTGTCTGCAGTCAGAACGAAAATACAGTTTTGCAAGTCCTGGTCATTAAAAATAAAAAAATTACTTATTTTCCTTCACGTATAATATTTCAATTGACTTTTTGTCTTGCTGTCAGAGCAACTGAGAAAGCGTCGCTGCATTGACCACATTGATTCGCAGCCGTTCTGTCAACAGTAAAACTTTATACAATATATTCCCGAGCGTTGACCTTCCGTGCCATCGCAGCCCGCAGACTCTTCTTCCTCGGGTTCCTGTGGCTGTCTGTTGGATTGAGACCGCAACGTAATAAACAACTAAGGTTTAATTAATGGTAAATGAATACAAGACATAGGTTATGACTTGAACTAATTAGGGAATTGTTGAATTAAGTCTGCCTGGGAATGCAAGGCAGTGCAATCAATATCCAATAAAAAGGACTATGTATGTAATTTAGCTGGAAATGTGTTTCCAATACCGTCAAAGTGAGTTTAAGTAAGTAGAATATATGAAAGGCTAGAAGAACAGTTTAAAAATGCAATACTTTATAGATTAAGAGCGTGCCTCGCAGGAGCAAGATTCAGGAACGAAAATACAAGTTGCACGATTTTTTGGGGTGATATTTAAAGGAAATTTCCTATCAAAATGACGCATGATAAACCAGGGACACTTAGGCCGACGGCACGCAGGTGGCGTTTTGAACCCGTTTTTGGGCCGTATTTAAGCAGGCTGTTAAAAAACACATGCATTTTTTTAAAAACGCATCCGTTTTTTGACTGTTTTTGTCCGTTTTCCAATTATTCTAGTTAAGATAATTGAAAAAAACGCATGCGTTTTTTAACGGACTGCTAAAAAATGGCCCAAAAACGAGTTCAAAACGCCACATGTGCCACTGGCCCTAGATCCAGGCACTGTGTCTGTGGCAATCTTCTTATATTTGTTATCCATGGCCATAATTTTTAAGATTATGCTAATGAGCTTGGGAGTTTCCCAGAGTCTCTCTATGCTGCAGATTCACAGGCCGTTACAGTGACCACTTTCCCCTCCCACTGTGTTCTGGAACCTGCTGTGCTACAGTGAGATTACATCAGGCAGAGGAAGGGGGAGACAATGTAACAGCCTGTAGGGGCTCCAAGAACCTCCGCAGTAGCCTTCCAAGCTCATTAGCATAATTTTAAGATTTACATTTAGATGGGAGGTCATAGATAACAAATATAAGAAGATTACCGCAGTCATGGTGCCTGGACCTGTGAGTATGTGCCCCTGGTTTATAATGCTTGATTGTGATAATAGATTTCCTTTAACTATTTTAAATTGTTTACATATCACTATTATTTGTTATCAGTTTTTGGTCAATGAGGGTCTTACCACTGGGACTGCCACATATCTTAAAATTGAAAGAGCTGCAGAGCCTTCTCAGTGTTGCACCTAAGAAGTTGGATGGAATATCTATTGTTGGTAGATACTGGCAGAATAAAAGACCTTCGATTCAGAGATGGCTTCTAATTGGTTGCCCTCTTTTCAACAGCAATTTATAAAATCTCCAAAATTTCAACTTATAGGAACATTTTTTGTTTTCGATTCTGTAATTTTCCTTTATTTCTTCTGTATTAATATTTCTCAGAAATGTCAAGGTATACAATTTTAACCATGTACCTTTATCAAAATGAACCAAGATTATTTAATGCTTCAGGGCCACTTCAGGTATTTTCATTATTTTCAAGAACGAACGCCGTGGGAGGAAAAAAAAAAACGAGCACGAACAAAGAAATGATGGAGAAAATAGTGAAGTCTGCCGAAGTTAAAATGCCAAGTCAGTCGAACAGAATATTTTAGCCAGACTTAAAGTAAGACTGTTTGGGTCCATTCATTGCTGCCGGTCAAACTAAAGGCTAAGGTTATGCTAGGCACAAAATGAAAGTTTTCAACATTGCTGCCATTATGAAAATAAAATTCACAATAAACAGCAGGAGAGCCTGAAGACAACTGTGCGGCCTGGTCTGGATCACACCTGCTCTTCTGTGTCTAAACAGATTATTATCATATGCGCAAATGAATACATTACAGTCTCTAGAAGGAGGGTTCAAATACTAGTTATAACGTAGAGCTGACATGTATTGCAGATACTCAACCCCATAGGCCTCGATAGAAACACACTGAATGACATGATGAAGCTTCTGAGCATGTTCTTACCTCTTTCCGTGCTCCCGTTGCCCCCACCTGTCTGTGCCTCTGTTTATAGAGGCAGACTCGCTTCCCTACGACAACTTCCGCTCACCTAGCACGCCACCCGTCCTTTACCGCCTCACCCGATACTTATTGAAACTGCTGCTGTATCAGGGGACGAGTGGGTGTGCTAGCCGGGCAGAAGTTATCATAGCAAAAATCTGCCTCTATAAACAAACAGGGGGATGGCACCAACGCAGCAGAGCAGGACAATAAGAGTGCCGTGCGAAGTCAATTTTTTTTTATCAGCCCCTTCCCCCAGCCCACCTTTCTAATTTTATAAACTCTCGGACCACCCCTTTAAGTTAAAGAGGTTTTCTAGGCTTGTGATTTGGATTACCCATTATGTAAATGAATAGGATCCTTGGTGAAGTTGCCAAGACTGCAAAGAAATTGGGGCTTTATTTCCAACTCCGTTGTGTGCTCATTACAGAAGCTGGAGGGTGACTGCATAAGCTAAAAACAGTGGTGGTAAACGACCCCCATCATTCTGATATCAATTAATACAATACATCACATTATATCTCACATGGAAAATCCTTTCTGTAACAAATTTGTTGTGTGCGAAAACCCGTACCAAACAGAAGAGTAGAGTTGGCGTTCGGACCGATTGAATGAAGCAGTAGGTTTAGAACGCATCTTGCCACTCTATTCAATACTATAGTTGCAAATTGATGCACACAGCACTCCCATAGGCAGTGATGTGCACAATTTCTAATGCTTCCATAGTATGGAACAGGGCCGCAGGACACATGCTTGACCTGACGCTTCATTTAAATACTGAGAATGATCTTG
The DNA here is from genome assembly GCA_019512145.1 of Engystomops pustulosus. Classification (NCBI taxonomy): domain Eukaryota; kingdom Metazoa; phylum Chordata; class Amphibia; order Anura; family Leptodactylidae; genus Engystomops; species Engystomops pustulosus. The sequence continues at coordinate 19,793 of WNYA01002845.1, read as the reverse complement.
TGTGCAGAGGACAACTCTCAGAAGAGCAGGGATGAGAAGTGTGGGAACCTTCATGCAGGCCCGGCGCCAGCACTGAACATACCCAGGCAAATGCCAGGGCCCAGAGATGCGGAAAGGCCCACATAAAGCTGTTCATAAGGAATCAATGGGGGTGAATGGGGCTATAACTAATGAACCCATAGGGTTTGTAAAATGACCATCGGGATCTGTTTAGGATGATTAACAAGGGAATATTTAACAGGAGATGGTTTTAGTTTATAAACATTAATGCCGCCATATAAATTCACTGCAAAGGGGTCCACTGAGGGGCGCCCAGGGGCCTACGGAAACACACCCTGCCTTCATGAGTAGGAGTACCAGATACTTCAATCCAAGCACACTTTGGATTTTGGAACCTGGAAGCTTTAAACAAATTTCTTTCTTTCATGCAGCTAGTATTAAGAAATCAGGTAAGATCCGTAGTTCTGAATTTAACTTTGTATATGACCACATATATTTGCAATATGGACAGATGAGTAAATCCAGGCACATATACATCATTTTTCATCACGGTGCCGTCGGACTGCTGGGTTCTTACCATTGCTGGTACTGTTTTGATGTAATCTGTATTGTATAGATCCCTATGAACTATGATGAGAAGTAACTTTGACATTAAAGGTCACATCTGCAGACGTGTTGAGACTTACAGCTGTTGATGTTCCACTAGGGAATAAGTTTCTTGGGTGCGATAAGAAAAGTATTGCCTTTTGGCTACCTTTCAAAGCAGCCCCTTAACATCAAGAATGACTTTTTCAGAAAGCCCAGGCATATGATGTAGAATAATAGCCAGGTTATCACCAAAATGCCAAATTATGTACAGTATTTTACACAAAATGTGGTCCAAGGCCTTTAAATTCAATTTAAATCCCAATTAGCAGCAATAGATTGATGGAGTTTGTGGATGTGCTCCTGTTCATTCATATACATATAAATCTATACTGTCTATGTGTGTGTTATATACAGACATGAAGGACTGTAGTCACAGCCACTACAATCCTATATGAAGAGTAGACAGACAACAGAATGATGTACATGTGGCAGAATGCAAGGGTTAAAGACCCCCCCCCCTTAACTTTGCACATTATAGATTCTGTTAATTAAACTACTCATATAGTAATAATAATAAAAAAGGAACATACCAACCCCCTTGTGAGCATCTCTGCTGGTAAACTCAATTGTCCCATTGTGACATTTTCTTGGGTCTTCTTTATATTCTTTGTGTTTCCCATTGGGGCAGTATCTGTAAGAAAGTCCATAATCTGCAAGATAAACCTGGAAGACGAGAAGAGATAAATGAATAATGCCTTTGTCCTTTGCAAGTATAACCTTTATAATTAAGCCTTAAGAAACTTACGGGTTAAGGACAAGCTTTGATCTGCATTTTATGAAACCAAATGGTGCCTGGAGATAAAATATGCACATCTGGGGGCTATAACAGTTACCCTTCCACTTTAAATCCTTCCCATCGTAGTCATATCTTGTTTCTGAATTTAGCCATTTTTTCAGTTTTTTTCTTCTTCTTCTTCATCTCCCAAGTTTTCATCTCTCCAGGTGGGTATCTACACATCATAAACTGCAATGTGTCTTTTATGTGTCCTCTCAGTTTATATCTTAGAAGCTCTTGCGTTTCACGAAGATACTTTATCCGATTAGACGGTTCGGTTTAATTGTGTAAAGGTTTGTAAAGTTTGTCGTTTTTTTTTTTTCGACACACAAAGCGACGCAGTTATATCCGGTGTAATGGTATAAAGGTAAGGAGAAAATAATACAGTCTAATTTAGGTGATTCATTGTCATAGGACCTTTCTTATTTAAAGCCGTCTTTTCAACTTTCTTTTTATTAGTAGACATGAAGGGATAAAAACCACACAACCTTTTGCTTTTGAAGTGAAGTTAAACTTTTGAAACACCAGTGCAAGTTATTTTTTTCCTGGTCCCTTTACATAAAATATATGCCTGTCATAGATAGGGGCAGGGCCACCACTAGGAAGTCTGGGGCCCCCACAAAATGGGTCGACAAGGGCAAGGGAGGAGGGCTTTCTGTGACTTGGGGCCCCTTCTCCTCTTCGAGTCCCCCTGAACATAGTCATACTAACCCCCTCTCCCCCCTGATGGTGGCACTGGATAGGGGTTCCTAGCTTGGGACCCCATTTTATTAATCACGGCATGGCTTCTATTAAGAGTGGATCCTAATTTGTAAGACTTTAGACATCAGTGCAGTAAAAATCATGTAATGCTACGTTCAGATTAATTTTATAATTTATAATGCCAGCGCTTTTTGCCTCCTAATCAATATATGTTGCATCCTGCATGAAACACTGGATGAAAAAAAAAATGCAGACGTCTGCACTTCTGCACTTCTCAACCTGCTTCCTGCTGGAAGGAGCATTATCGTTATTATGGGGGACAGATATTTACTGTATGGTATCCATCCCCGGCCTCCACTGTGGGCATTTCCCAAGCAACTTAACTATCCAAATATTGACACAGTTACATCACGTGGGAGATAGCCCAAACATAGAGCATGCTTCGAGTTTCACGTAACAAAGAGAAAAAAAAATTCACTGATGCATTGTATTCCAGTTTCCTGGAAAACAAGTTACGAAAAAGGTCGCCCAGGATTGTTCCCCACTACGCCACTGTCATACCAAATGTACTATAGGCTGTGCCATAGTAAAGCTGAATTATACAACCCTGAAGTTTATTATTTTAAATTAAAAAAATATACCATATATATTAATATATATATTTTAAGTTATTCTGCAATTTTCCAGGGAGAAGAAGGAGATTATTTTTATTATTATTTTCTGTTTTTAAAAAATTTAACTATAAGGCTAAATTTAAATTTCGGCTTGAGGCTTTGGGTATTCTGCTCTGTTATAGGTGCAGAACAGGTCTACCAGATGCTACTGATGGAAGGGATAACAAAACGAGCAATGGTGCAAGATACTATTGACTAAATTAACATTTGTTGGGCTTCTGTTGGGGGAGGGGGGCGTTCATTAATTTGCCTGACAGATAGAAATTTGTTAACAGAAGTCCAACTAAGCATTGTAGAAAATGTGAATAGGAGACAAGGACCAGAAACACACCATCAAGACAAGAGGCACCACTACCCGGCCCAATGATGACAAGACTTGCCAGCATTATAATGACAATCCACATTTTTGCAGGATAATGAGGATCTGGACTCCCACCACTGATCTTTTGCCTGTGCTACAATTGAGTATACGCTTAAAGGGAACCCGTCATCAGCAATTGGCCTAATAAACCACTACCAGAATATTGTCAAGCAGTGCAACACCTTCTAGTTTTTGTTTCTATCATGTTCCTGTGTGGTGGAATCATCCTGAAAATCAACTGTGAAGTGAGATGTTAATTGGTTGTATAAAGTCAAGGAGGCGGAGAGTTTAACACTGAAGTCAAGGTGGGGAGCTGTGAACTCCTCGTCCACTGTGATTGACATCATACATCAGACTTCTGGAGATCTGGTTAGTGAAGTCTTTGGGTGCAGGACCATCAATTATAGTGAAGAGGCTTACTGAGGAAGAGAGAGCTTGATTTCAGTGTTAAAATCTCCACCTCCTTGACTTTATACAACCAACTAGCATCTCACTTCAAATTAGATTTCCTGGATGATGCCACCACACTGGTTCATGAAAAAAAACATGAACTGGAATGTGTTCCTCTGCTTGACAACTTACTGGCAGTGATTTATTAGATCAATTTCTGCTGACAGGTTCCCTTTAATCTTCCTATAGGTTGTTTATCTCTAACCTTGTTCTAAAACTCTTTCACTTAAACCTGCACTTGGACATTTGTCCTCCTGGGTCCCATCACTTCGCTGACCCATCACTGTGGAACACAGGCCTTGCATCTAGTCTTCGTCATTTTACTAAATGGGGTCTTTAAGGCACAGTTTGGTATTGATTATGTCTTTTCTCAAGTTCATTTTGACAAGAAAATAAAGCTTTTAACACTTATGTGAGCACAGTGTAACATAAGGATAACATGGCACATGCCCACAACACAACATCAAAATCAGTGGAGGGAATTTATGAAAACCCTATTTTAACATTTTGTACCATGTATATTTATATTTGGCCAGGTCAACATTAGATGAAAATTGTCTGAATCCACTGATATAGGACAACTATTAAATAATAAAGAGTTTGGGGAAATGGGGACTAGGCATGTTTAAATTCAACCATCCAATTCTTTAGATGGACAAGTTTGTTCTCCCTGGACATTAACCATGCACATTACACGGTGTGTACAGTCACATATAATTGTAGCAGATCCCTTCCATATGCTGCATAAAAAACCTGCAGCATTTCACTATCCGTATCATGTCAATTATTGTTTCAGATTTTTTCTCTCCAATTCAACCTTGATAAAGGAAAGGCTGAAGTCCGTAACCCCCGTTGCGGGTAAACGGTTTGGTCTCTTGAGCAGCCGGAGTGCCCGGCTGGTTTGGTTACAGCGTAAAATGTTAACAAGCGAATTGATGAGGGTCCGTCTTCTGGGACCAATCCTGGGGAGAGGGGTCTCCTTTTTAATCATGAGTGGAGCAGGAGTATGCGAGTGTAGAAATTTGCAGTCACTCACATGACTAATAAATGGGAGTGCCAGTGATAGCAGCGCCTTGTGCTTGGCAATTTCGGACACTCCAATACTATTGAATAGAGCAGCAAATTGCCCGACCTGACCGTCCATCTGTTAGTGAGAACGGGACTCCTTGTTCCCCGGATTGCTGGGGGTATGTTTTCACGAAGGGTGGGGGTGACCCTCACCCATCAGATTGTTGTCCCCTTTCCTGTCCCAAACTTGCTACAACTCCTTAGAGAACTTATGTCGCCCCTTTAAGAACGCAAATCCAACTCAGTTTCTAGTATCAAGGCAATATTTCCATGAACATCTGTGTAGTACATACTCCGCTACAGACTATGTTGGAATTTTGGTAATTTAACATTACTGTGTTCAAATTAAAAAAAAAAACATAACCGCTTATGAGGTTAATCAGTGTTTGCTACATACAATGTCCTCCAATTATTCTGCAGAAAATTCCTACCTGTCTTTAAATAAAACCCTATTTACTGCTGGATGCGCTGCTGGCTGCACAATAGAAAAAAAAAAATGTGAAAAGGAGTCAAAAACGATAAAGCCAATAAAAAAAAAGAATGTTTTCATTCCAATTCAAATCTCCATAGCAGCTGCATATTCAAAGCGGCTCATTTTATTTGCTAAAATATGTTAAAACATGTTAAAATAGCAATGCATGGTTTTCCTGCTTGAAAATAAATCATCCCCCATTGTAAGCAAACCAATGGCATTATACGCTGCTGCATGTTTTATGGAGAGTCAGATTCGTTAATCTATGCTAATCTGCATAACACTTTCCTCCACTGAAAGAGTACAGGGAATGAATGTAGCGCCTGGAAACTTGGGAAATAACACTTCAGCTAAAAATAGACTATAGAATATATCACACCGCATCCAGTCTAAAAATGTAGGAAGAGCAGAAATGCACCTAATGCCACTAATATATGAAGAAAACGAGAGATAAAGATGTATGAGAAATTTGTGAGCCCAAAATTAATGAGAGCGCCCTTCACCTGCACATAGATGCTCACCTCTGATCGGAGGGAGGGGAGATTCACCCTTCAACACCGATACAGACATCTTTATCAAACAAATAGCTCAGCGTCCAGGAAGCAGCTCAATCCACACACTGGACATATCCCAGACAAACAGCAAAACAGATGTAAAATACCATATATACTCGAGTATAAGTCAACCCCAGTATAAGCCAAGGCCTCTATTTTTGCCACAAACTACTGGGAAAACTCATTGACTCAAGTACAAGCCTAGGGCTGGAAACTTATTGGTCATAGCCTCCCCGAGTAATGAAATTCCTAGCAGCCTCCCCAGTAATAAAAATGCCCGGCTGCCAGCCCCCCCTCTTAGAACGTACTATATCCAATAACTGATCTGGGGACATGGGCGTCACTTCTGTTTTCCAGGGACTTCACTTCCTCTGTACTCCCCTGGTTCTTAGAGGGCACTCATTGGGGCAGATTTACTTACCTGGTCCTGTCGCGATCCCCGCTGTGCGTTGTCCGACGAGGATTGCCGTGATTCACTAAGGTCATGCAATTTCCTTCATGTGTTGCTTCCCTGCTGAGGTCCGCCTGAGTTCACCTTTTCTTCCTGGTGCATGTAAGTGCTTGATCTTGCGACACAATTTCGTTGTTAAATTCCGCGGCTTGTCAAAATCAGTCGGGTTGTCCGATGGCACGCCCCCCCCCCACCCGATTTCTGTCGCATGCAAGCCGCAATCCCATCACGTGCACCAAAAGCCCGGGGCAATTTGAAGAAGAAAGGAAATCCGACTGAATCGCGATCCGCGGACCCTTAGTAAATGTGCCCCACTGGATCAATAAGATCCAGTGACCCCCTGAAGCTTCTAGTCAAGCACAGGGCCTGAAAACAGAAGTACAAGCAGAAGCAGCGCCACCTGAACTACTCATGGTGTAGCTCTTTAAAATTTAATGGCCTTTAGGATATGGGATAAATATCAGACTAGTGAAGGTCTGACTCTCTGCAACCCTGATGCTCAACTGTTTAAGTGCTACATGGTCTTCACTTCAGCGGATCTATGGGGCTCTGAATAAAAAACCCGGAAAATCACAGATCTAAAATAAATGGTATAATCTCCGGTAACTTAATCAATTTTAAAGAACTGTAACAACCCCTTATCAGTAGATGAGTGGAGCAGCATTAATCTCCCCTTCAATAAGCTTTTCAAAAATTAGCAACTTCATGCAAACTAAGCAGTGTTACCTTGCTGGCATCCGAAGAGTGAAGAAGAATATTTCCTGCTTTGATATCACCATGTACATACTCGTGCTCATGTATATATTCCAATACATCCAGCTGAAACACAAGAAGAAAAAGAGAATACAAATATATATAGCATTATATATGAAATACATCTTACAATAAAGTGCAAGTTATACTGTTACACTTACTAAAGTAAGGTTCTTGGCATCTCTAACCTTTCTCTCTCCAGACCCTATCAGCTGTGCATTTGCCCTGACTTCCACAGGATAACCCCTCTTTTTTCCCTTAGAGGTACAATGATAAAATCTGTCAGAAGTTTTGACCACACACAGCTGTAGATGTTGTTAGGTGTTGGCCCCTGAGATCTGTCTAATGTAACCTTTATGTGTTGAAATTAGCAACAGTACTGTAAAAATTGCATTTATATTCCAGGATTGTAGCTGAACTTTGTGCAATATGGTGGGGTGGTGTGCAGATTTGAGGCATTTGTCAACCTGAGGGTACATTCACACAAACTTCCAGGCCGGACGGGCACACATCAGTGCACTGGAGAGTAAGTGGGATGAGCGCTGCTCACCCCTCCCCTTTACAAAAAGCAGCGCAGGGCAGGCACAGTAACACGGTGAAATATAGGACACGTCCTATATCTCACCATGCACAGTCACAACGTGTGCCCACTGCACTGTGACCAGGCGCCATAGACGTCAATGGGGACCGATATGCGGCCGCAAATGGTGTGGCTGAAAATCAGTTCCCATTATGTATGTGTGAATGCGCCCTAACAAACAGGATTCAACCCAAAATTCATATAAAGTCATCTGCAACACTGCCACAGGTTTAACAATGGGAACGATGACTGGTACTCTTCTGGTCCATCAGAGCCGAGGACATCTAAAAAGAGGAGTCATCATAACATTTTCAGATCATTTCCAGCAAATATGTCAACGATCCCAGTTTACTGACCCTATGAAATGTCTGTGTGTTATGCAAGAAGGAGAACTATAGGACAACACTTTAGTTTAAAACTTTGCTATTTTCTTTACTTACCATCCGTATGCCAATTTGCAGGACTGTTTTTGCAGGCAGCCTGCCGCTGTTGTTATTTTGCATCTTCTGCAGATCTGTGCCAAGCCGATCCACCACCATGAATCTGTAACTACTGTGATAGAGAGAAGGTTACAAAAGAAAAACAAATATAACAGTCCATGATACAGAATAAGGCCTCATGCACAGACCATTATGGGGGCCGTGATCTGGCCTCAAAATTGGCGGCCAGATCATGGCCCCAATAGAGGTCTATGGCGCCCAGCCGCCATGCAAATGCCATCTTGCGGCCGCTCGGCTTTCTAAGCTGAGGGGAGGGGTGAGGAGTGCTCACCCTTCCACTCCCTTGCACCTGGGCGTGTGCATTCGGCCTAACCCCAAATATCTTACTACAAAAACACAACTTTCAATACCATACAAATACTTTGATACACACTCCCTTATGTTATAAATACAATGGAAGATAAAGATGTGATTTTTTGGTTCAGTTTTACACATTGTTTTGTTTTGATATGAAATGACCACAACATTTTTTTAACCCATAGCTTTGTTTGGATTTCTTTACCGATCTACAGCAATTATCCAGGGAACCACAAAAACCTTTCTTCAAGACCAGCACGTGCTGTGATACGAACCACAACTGCAGGAAGGTCCCACGCATGGGTCAACTCACTGGTAGCTTGTCTGACCCTGCTTCCTTCATTTTAGGCTTCATGGCAATATGCTGGGTCCTATAGCAGATAGAACCATGGTACTGGCATCAGAATTTTATTTTAAATATTGCATCTTGTGGTTCTGTGACTTACAGAATTGGAGATACGGGTAGGTAAAGCAATGGTGAAAATGCAAGATGCTGATACAAATCCAATTCCAGCACTTTTATTTAACTGCCGGTTCTTGCTGCTGTGGAACCCATAGTTCTGACGTCTCAAGAGCTCCTCCACAGTTACCGGTGGGGTGGCATCATTTCATCTCCCCATACCAGAGGCTGCTGGTATTTTTGGCGCAGAAAAATAGATGACAACTAAGGATTCTGGAGTGCTTCTACAGGGTGCTGTTCTAATGTTATTCATATATATTAATGAATAAACTGGCAACTGGGAGTGAACACTTCCCTTGCATACGGGAGGTCCCATTCTGTCAGCACTGATTATGGGAATGTAAATGCATCCACATATTTAAAGAAGTAAAATCAGAGGAAAAGCTGTAAAATAATATGTTTTTAAGGAAATCTGCCATCAGGTTTACCACTGACATTAGTAGCTCTTATCCGGAACCATCCTTCCCTTGGATCTCAGTGTTTTTCTAAGCAGAAACTTATAAAAATATTCAAATGAGCCAAAAGGGCTCTGGGGCATCATCCGAGCCCCTTTAGGTTCTGAAGTGTCCGTCACAGGCAGAGAGTTGGCGATGTAAGCTGGCTCTCTGCAAATCTCAGGCGTGGGCATTTGTAAGCTGCAGCCCACTGCTCAGCAACGTGCACGGGATTTGCAGAGAGACGGTTTGTGTCTCTGGCTCCATGCCTGGGATAAGGGTGAAGTCCGGCATGGAACGAAATGGGGGAGTGCATAATTTGAGACAAAGCAGCCTGAAGGGGATCGGATTACGCCCCCAGGACCCCTCAGGTTTTCCAAATTTGATTATTTGGAAAAGTTTCTTTCTAGAAAAACAACCAAGGGTATAAGAAGGACGGTTCCATAGAGACGCTAAAGAGCTACACAGGTTTGTGGTCTACCATCAGTAAGGCTGCATTCAGAATAACGTATGCCCGCACAGCTATGGGTGCGATGGAGAGGAGGAATGGTGACCCCTCTCCTCTCCATAGAGACCGTACGGGCCATAACATGGGGACATATCCTATCTTATTCCCAGTGGACCGAGAGTCTTGCATCCCTGTATTGCCATCTATGGGGGACGTATGTATGGCTGCATGCTCGTGGCTGTACATACATCCCCCATACGTTCGTGTGAATGTAGCCTTAATCTGATGCTAGATTTCCAATTATTTAGTGACAAGGTCCTGTGTAAATACATGTAACTGAGCGCACACTGTAAAGCTTACTACTGCATGTTATACTCCTCTAAAGGTAAGCCCCCAGCCAAGTTTACATATGCCCGTATCAAGTCTTCTTCCTCTGGTAGTGTAAATCTGATGTCCTGGGAGTACAGTCACGGTGGCTATGCCTGCTTATCGGGTGTGTAGAGGCTACAAACAACAGCAATATGTGAACCGATCGTAGGAAGCACATGGAGGTTTAGACAAACTCTTTACTTCTATCTACAAATTGACTAAACCCACTGATTATTATGAGACAGAAGTACAATTTATATCCTTAGTAATACTAATACCTTGAATTATAATTTAATTCTCCCGTTCCCCAGTATCTGGGAATCCCCAAGTAGTCCAGGTTATGACGATGAATCCATAAGGTAACTGTGAAATGAAAAACAAAGCAGAAAGATGTGATACAGTAATATATCTACAGAGATTTCTCCACCCTTCAATTTGTGGAGGGTCAATGTTGGATAACCATAATATAATGATAAGAAACTATTATGATAGATTATAGACTTTGTTTGGATTACAACTATTTTTGCCAAGTAAGGTTTACTTCTTCACGTTTCCCCATCAGTAGTTATACGATTGCACCTTCCTCCATTATTTCTTATTGTTTTTACAATGCATTTTGTAACACAAAACTGATACATGTCTTTAGCAAAATAGCAGATTTCCTTCTGTATTACATGTAGTGACATCTGGATTACGATTCTTTTTGAGATTCTACCTGAAACAGGGGAAACTGTAAAGTTGTAAAAGCTTCTGAATGGTAAATGGTCATTTGTGCACATATCTGGCTTAGTTTTGGGGGTGATCCAATAGAATTGTGGTTTTAAAAAGATGCCATTATGTGGAATTTGGTTAGTTGTGCGTGTAATAAGATGTTCCTATGTATCATACTGACACACAAGCAAGTAGATTAAGACAACTGCTGGTAAAGGAGTAACCTGCTAGAGTAGGAGAAGACACCTGCTTATATAGGGTTAATCCGAGAACTTTACAATGTACCCAAGTCCTAAATATCCCACTATGTCAACACACAGAGAATGGACCAGGCTATGAGCTCCATTCTCCTAGTAGTGGCTACGACAGGTAATTGCAGCTCGGCTTGCATTGCAGTGAATAATAATTGATCTGCAATAACCAGGTTCAACCACTACACAGATAATGGAGCTGTCTGATTTATTTTCTGTGTATTGACTGCTGAGAAAGGCTAGTTGGTGGGGGAGCCAGGAGTCTTACTAATCTGCTATGAAAACCCCTTCAAATTTCCCCAATTCTATAAACAAAATGGTTTTCTATTTCTTCATGATGTACATGAGGAAGTGATGCGTCCTCTTTAAATACCTGAATACTTCCTGCACACATAAGCGGATGGAGAGTTACAAAGATATTAAGGGAAGTGCTGCTCACCAGTAACACTATAGTGCTGGCATGATGGAAGTAAAAGGAGTTCTGACTTTTTTTGCATCACTCACAATACTATGGGGGTCATTTATCTTATTTCCCTTCTCTGAGCTCTTTTTACGCCTTTTGTGAGTCTATTTTTTGCACCTGATTTGTCAAATTTTAAAAAAGATGCAATGTTTGGCGCAAATCATGCCATTGCCTTTCCTAAGCATGGTCAGGGCTGGCGTGTTATAGGGTAATTATTGTACTGAAAAAAAACTCACCTCGGGTTATACATGAGTCAAGTAAAAAATAAAAAAAGGTTTCCGGTGTCCGGATCGTTGGCGCGGGTACCGATCTTCAGCACAAGGCTCCCGATCTTCGGTGCGGGTCCTGGCGGCTCCTCTTATCTCTTCTTTCTTCTCTTGCCGTCAGAGTCACGTCATCAGCACCGCATCATAGTGTGCGCCTGCCGGCAGATCACATGGACGCTACTCTGCCGGCGAGAGAAGAGGAGCCGCCGGCTCTGAAGATCGGGACCAGCGCCAACGTTCCGGACACCGAAGGGTGAGTATTAAGTTTTTTATTTTTTTTGGTATGGTGCTGGCTGTATACTACATGGGGGCTGGCTGTATACTACTTGGGGGCTGGCTAGCTGTATACTACACCCTCGGCTTATACTCGCGTCAATAGGTTTTCCCAGTTTTGGTGGTAAAATTAGGAATATCGGCTTATACTCAAGTATATACGGTAATTGTCACAGCCCTTTTTACAAGATTTGGTAAGAATTGTGGCAAAAATAGTTTTCATTTATTCAAATTACATGAATCCCATACACCAATTGTCATGTTATTAATTCTGTTAAATGACATATTGAGTTCCTACCATCATCCTGCTTTGCTGCTCTTTGATAAAACTTCAGCTCACAGAACAATGGTCCATTCTGATAGTTTTCCTAGAATGAGATCACAAAGAATATAAATATATATGTGTGTGTGTGTGTGTGTGTGTGTGTGAAATCAAGGATTGGCTAAACTGAAAACAAACTAATTGCAGGGGGTTGATGAAGGTTAATAAGGACCTGTAGTGGGTTAAGAGTCAATTTTTTTTTTAATTCAAAAAATTTAAGGAATCCATTTAAAACAAATCTGTTTCCATGATAGTGCAGTGTAATCTTCAGGCAGCATGTTATAGAGCAAGTGGAGCGCAGCAAGCTGTACATAATGTCTCTTCAGAAGGCAACATGTTATAAAGCAGGAGGAGCTGAGAAGATTGTGGCTTATTTACTAACAGTCCGTGCACACACTTTTGTTGAACTTTTCAACATTTTCGGGGATTGTACATCTGTGACAGGGGTTTAACAGGTGTCTGTGCTGGGATTGCGTCCCATGTGATCGGATTTCGGCGCACCTGCGCTGGCTTTCATGCGACAGAAATTGGGGGAAGGGCCGTCCGACGATCTGACTGTTTCGGACTGAGCGCGGGGTTTAACTTTAAAGTTGTGTCACAAGACAATGCATTTACATGCACCACTAAAAAGACGGTGAACTCCGTTGGACCTGAGTGGGGAAGCGACACATGCAGGATATTATCGGACAATGCACCTTCGGGGAACTACGTAGCTAAATGTGCTCCATTGTGTATACCGCAGGCAGTATGTGGTAGAGCGGGGGGAGCTGAGCAGATGGTATGTAGTGCCCTATCTGTAAGCAGTGTGTTATAGAGCAGGAGTATCTTCAACCCCTCACAATGGGCTTCCTGCAAGAGTATGGAAGCAATGTTCTGATACAGACTACAGACAATAGAACTGACAGATGCTTGTATAAGAGCAATTGGAAGACACTGGGACTTGCCACCCAGTGCAGTTTGGCACTGAAAATGTAACTGATATGTAAATGTATAAGCTCTATTAAAGGATTAAAAAAGTATTGTCACCTCTTGCAAATTTACTGCCAATTGGACTCCATTTTCATGGTGACAGGTTTACTTTAACTGTTTAGGGGACTTGTACCACTCCTGAATCATGTAAAATAGTTTGTATAATTACCACTTTAATGACGTAGGCAGTGTCATCGGGAACTGGCCTGTCACAATCTGGAGAAGCTGAAAGAACAGGAATCATTTTTGATAAATATGAGATTGTCTTCTACAAATAAAATGCAACAGAATGCAAGAATCAGACTAATAGGCTTCCATAGCTGGCAGATCCATATGCCATGATCAGGCCCCCCCATCACCAGGGTGATCCAAAGGAACCAAAAGTTGGTGTAACAGGGGGCAACAGAGAGAATCTTTTTCCCCTTGACTGCCATGATCAATATACAGCAGGAGCCAGAATGTGCATCACAGATCAGGGTTGGGAAGTAGAAGTTCTCCTTAAGGAGACTGCCAGTTAAGGCCACTGTGCAGTTGGGTGGAGACCATAGACATTGACACTCCACTAGGGGAATTCTGGGAAAATATGCAAAGTTTTCCAGGATGGAATAAGGAAAACTAGGCCTCTTTCAGCTACCTAAAGAGGTGTGCTTTTCCTTATCTCATTCTGGAAAACTGCACATTTTCCCAGAATTCCCCTAGAGGAGTGACAAAGCCGAGGATCCCTACAAGGAGGCCTTAAAGGGGTTTTCCCATGAACAAAAGTTAGGCCCAAAGCACGGGATAGGGCCTAACTTGCTGATCAAGTGGGAGATTTCCGTCAGAGATTAATGGAGCAGAACGGTCATGCACAGAGTGACAAGAGGTCCGACGGAGGTACGTAGGACCCCATCGAACACCTCGTTTTCGTGATCTGTGGGGGTCTCAGCACTGAGAACCCGACTTTTGTTTGTGGGAAACCCCATTTAATTGGCAGTCTCCGTAAGGAGAACTTTTCATTTACATCCTGACCCTAGTCAAAAACCTCTCACTCAGCCAAACCACTTTTTTCAGGCTATCTGCACACGTTGTGGATTACATGCTGATTTTGTTGTGGAAAATCCACCCCGTAGTATTAAAGTGAATGTCATTTGGATGCGCTTTTTTACATTGATGTCAATGGGCATGAGAAAATCTGCATCACAACACCAAGGTGCAGATTTTTGCTTGAAATTACGTCAGATCAGGTGAAAAAAAAAATGAACTACAAATAACACAAATCTGCATGAAAAATGCAACATAAAACAGTTCTGCACTCAGATACGTCTGATTAATCTCCCCCATGGTTTCTATTTGCCGATGACAATCAATCAGAGCTTAGCTTTCATTTTACCACATCCGTTATAATTAAAACTGAGCTCTCATTGGTTTCCTTGGGCTAGAACAGTTTAACCTCAGACATTTCTGATAAATCTCCCTCCGTGTGTACATGATGCAGATTTTTAGCATGATAATCAGCACCCTGTGGGATAGCCTCGTCCTGGGGCGCGCTCGCCTCCACTATTAGATAATATTGGCACTGCTGACAATCTTTTGTGATTCCCCCCATTTAGGTGAAGGTTTTTATTCTGCCCCCTTTTCTCTTGTATTATTGATACTAATCCCTAGTGAACTTTATTACAAATATAAAGATTACACATTATTACCCAGGTATATCAAGCCGAATCCCCCTTGGCCAAGCTTTTTCCCCAATCTCCAGGATTTTTTGTTTGTGTCGTTCACGATGAACCCTTCTGGCAGAAGAGCAGGGAGTTTGTTTTTCCGTGGAGGCATTTTTCTTTTCTTTTAAAACCTGCAAGAAAATATCTGAAAGGAAACAAACACGTTAGAAGGTTTTCTACTTGCGGCCGACTGCATAAAAGGAGCTTTTTATTTTCATTTTGCTTTTTTTCAACTAAAAACCTGAATGCCTTTTATAAAAAGATAAGCAGACAAGAATTTTCCTGTTCTACATGAAATAAATAAATGTACATTACTGAAAAGGCTATTCAGGTGCAGAGGACATCCGCTGTATAACTACTTAGCGGAGACAATACGGTGCTCTGCATAGGGCTGAACCTGTGACCAAAGTAGGAGCCTCAGCTCACAGTTGCTGCTTTTCTTTCCCTCTAAACAGAACCATGGTCAGTCCGTGAATATCGGACCAATTATTATATATAGGCGATGCTGTTCTGTGGTGAAGCAGAGACTCCCTGTATCATATCACTATTATCATCCTCATCACTATGATGCATGGAATCCACTCCTCTGAATTGTGGTTTGTATGATAAATCTCTCCAGAGATGACCAGGATTCAAGGACCAACCATGGTCATGTGACTCTGGCCCAAGAGTCATACAGAGCTCCGGGAGAAGGAATCCTGAGAGCCAAGTACAATTTACAGATAACATGATCTTCCTTAGCTACAGTATCAGTGCTGCAGTGAGGCCGGCAGACAGGGAGTCCTTGCATCATATTTCTGTGCGATGTGTACAGTCTGTGGAACTGGCCCAACATACAGGTCTGTTGACAACTGGAACCGAACTAACATGCTGAGCTTAGTTCAGGTTGTTCAGCTTTCAGGCTCGACATTCCAGCAAGATCACACTCACTAGTTTGTAACAGGCCTTAAATTTATTAATTGGGATCATTTATCTTTTTAAAGGGAACATATCAACTATTAGTCCTGTGAATAGGGGGTAACAAGCTGGTGAGGAACCAACTGCTAGGACCCCCATGATCATAAGAACAGGATCCCCAGCAATACAGGAAAAGGGGGTCCTGCTCTACGCACGCGTCCTGCCACCCCATTCAGTAATATAGGAGTACTGTATCCAGACCACAGCGTTTGGGTAACTTTCGCACAGCCATTCACTTTATGTAGGAGTCCTGGAGATACCCCGCTGCTGTGCTCAGCAATTTCTGACACCCCCCCATAGTATTGATATCCGTGATCAGCCGACCACAGCCCCTTAGGCCAGTTTTACACAAGAGAGTTTGAGCCAACTGATGTTATTAGGCAAATCATCTCTCCTCAGCTGTTCTAATACGTTTCAAAATGCAATAAAAACGCAACCAAAACGCAACATGTGAACGCGCCCTAAGGCTACTTGCATGTAAATGGCCACTGGGGTCTAGCCTTTTCTTGGGACCTGGAGGCAGCTGGGGCCCAGAATACTGGAGTGGCTGGCGGTTGCGGCCTAGGCACGCTGTGGTCACGGTGCTTGGTACAGGGACCGGGGGGCTGTCCTACCGCCAGGCAGGTCTTCAGCAGGTGGTGTGTGGAAGAAATAATATAGAGGGAGAGGCTTATGCAATGGTTACTCCCTGAGGCAACACCCAAGTGTCTGTAGGGTATGTCCCTGGTTAAGGAATGGGGATCCCTTGGTGGTAACAGCCATATCCAGGGATCAGACGGAGGCAACGTTGTGCAAAATAACTCACAGTTCTTTATTGAACAACAGCAGGCAACGGGCCTAAACGTTATCACAGCAGATTCGGATTACTGGAGTGGTCATGGAGAGGGTCCTCAGGAATAGTGCAACAGCCTGGTAATATATGCAGGCTGGGATGGAACTGTGTCCAAGTTGTGGAAGCTGCAGCTCTAAGTCTCCTGATTCTGGTCCTGGAATTAGGAGAAGTGTCAGCACTGACTTCACTCTGTATGCTGGTATTTTGAGAGAATCTGCTCGAGAGAGAGAGAGCTGGGTTCCAAGAGAGCTGGCTCCTCCCAGGGGGTTTTATTCTTCTGGTCAGGTGGTAGCAAGTCTCCACTTACACTCCAGTTTACATTGTAAAAACACAATTGGTCGATAACTCACAT
Organism: Engystomops pustulosus; assembly: GCA_019512145.1. NCBI lineage: Eukaryota > Metazoa > Chordata > Amphibia > Anura > Leptodactylidae > Engystomops > Engystomops pustulosus. The sequence continues at coordinate 2,704 of WNYA01002845.1, read as the reverse complement.
CCAATTAACCATTGCCCGTTCAGGCAGAATCTACAGCCGCTAATTACCTTGGACTTCCCTGCATTATCCCTTGCTGAGTTGATCAGACTCATTATATGGATCCTGACAGGTCGAGGGCCTTATTCACAACTACTTCCTTGCCCATACGTTGGCAGGGGTGTGGAATAAACATCCATGAGAAGGTAGTAAAAAACTCAGAACAGGTTCTATTCTTGACTATGTTTGTGGCTCGAGCTTTACCGTTAATGTGATAAATACGGATGGCACATGGGCGTCTGTGTACCATCCATATTTGTGGAACAGTTTACAATTACAACCTTCAAGAGGTTGGGATAAGCTACTGACCACCAGCCTTCAATTGTCAATACAAGTCACACACAACGATTTTGTAGGCATATGGCTTGACAACAGATCAGACAACACTCAAAAACAGACCGTGGATCCATTGTTTGCGCCCATGATATGTGCAGGGAGCTCAACACTGGTAGATCTCAAAAATCCCAAAATAAAAGAAGTTGTCCGATACCTGGAAGCAGAATCTACCACATCAATGACCTCTCCATTACCGCTGCCATGTGAACGCGCGGGGGGGGGGGGGGGGGGGGGGGGGTTTTTACAATTTTTTGTCGGGTGGGGGGCTGGGGGCATTTAGCAAACTTTTTCTCCGTCTTTCTTTTTGCCTGATTACACAGCCGTTAACATTGTGTTTACAAAACGCATGCGTTAACCTAATGCTAAAACATTCTTTAAAGAAAACCTACCAACATGTATCTACCTATTAAGGTAGATCCGAGGGCAGGTTCATCTAATCTATAGTAGGATAGGCCTTTTTAGGGCTAATCATTTAGTCCCCTGTATCTCTGCCATAATATGCAAATTCACTAAAGAGGCTACTAGCTAGAGCTGAGGCCACGTGGCACGGCTACTCCACGCCCCAGTAGCTTCTAGCGATCCGCCTACCACGGCACTCATCTGTGAAGCCGGGTTCTGACCACGCACCGTAGCTCCGGCTTTAGAGCCAAGACCACGCAGCCGTCAGCATGTGCAGGACACGGTTTCATGGACGAGAGTGCACAACTCCTCAAAGGTGGCTTGGTAGGCGGATCACAAGAGGCTACGGGTGCATGGGGTAACCGCGCCATTAGTAAATTTGCATATTAGAGCAATTAAAAATGCTTTATAATAAACGTCCACCACGACTTATTTATGTCACCCCTCCTTTATGTAGAATCTGGTTATGTCAGACTGGGGTTACACTTGGGCAAAGTTCAGACATGTGTCACCTCATCTGGTAAGTTTCCTCTTGTATCATAACAAGCAGAAAGTTACATTGTTACATTACACTCTTCTGAAGCTTCTGCATGGATTTCCATTGTTCGCTCTTTTACAGGAGAAAACACACAAATGGAGTAAATTTTAGTAAAATCCCAGCACGATGCAGTATTTATCTGGACTGTATCTGGCTCCTAAGGACAAGTTCTCACATGGGGGATTTCCAGCACAAACTGTGTCGTGTCATACACACTGCAGCTCCTGTGTATACAGAGACCAAATGGCAGTGATACATTGTAACAGCACCTGTGTATGTAATATAAGGCACACACTGCACCGGACCCTCAGCTGCACTGCAGCACTGTACTTCCCTCCAATCCGAGTTTCCCGCTCGTTCTTCCAATCACTGCTGGGATTGGACCGATGCCCTAGTCTCCCCCCACAAACAGGGAACTGACCGGGTGACTGGAGCTCCGGGGGTGTCCTCCCTTCACTTCTGCTGGTGCTCAGTTCGTTGCAGTGTATCAGTTCAGGGACAGGACGCTTCCATTATTGATGTATAGTCACTTATGAAGTTAGAGAACTCCTGTGTCACGTGTCCTGGGCCAGGGATCATCTACAAGCAGCCCGGTCTGTGCACACAGGGCCTAGGGAGCGTCTGCAAATATCCTACTTCATACATTTACATGGACTCCAGATTACACATAGAGGAACATGGCTGCCAGTTATTCTGCATTGTTTAACAAGTGTAAAATAAATGAAAAGGGTAACTTTATGGGATTATTCACACAGTGATGTCACAGTTCAAGTATAATTCACACAGTGATGTCAAACCATAGGGATAATACACACAGTGATGTCACAGACAGGGATAATACACACAGTGATGTCACAGTACAGAGATAATACACACAGTGATGTCACAGACAGGGATAATACACACAGTGATGTCACAGTACAGAGATAATACACAGTGATGTCAAACCATAGGGATAATACACACTGATGTCACAGTACGGGGATAATACACACAGTGATGTCACAGTACAGGGATAATACCCACAGTGATGTCACAGTACATACACAGAGTGATGTCACAGTACAGGGATAATACACACAGTGATGTCACAGTACAGAGATAATACACAGTGATGTCACAGTACATAGATAATACACAGTGATGTCACAGTACAGGGATAATACACAGAGTGATGTCACAGTACATGGACATAACACAGTGATGTCACAGTACAGGGATATTACACAGAGTGATGTAAGAGTACAGGGATATTACACAGAGTGATGAAAGAGTACAGGGATAATACGCAGAGTGATGTCATAGTACAGGGATAATACACAGTGATGTCACAGTACAGGGATAATACACACACAGTGATGTCACAGTACAGGGATAATACACACAGTGATGTCA
>WNYA01002844.1:0-33350 GCA_019512145.1 Engystomops pustulosus | reverse complement strand
ACGCGCAGAACTCGCGCGTGAAAAACGCCAGTGTAGAAGGGGCTTTAGATCTACAAGCACTAGATATATCGGGGCAGATTTATCGAGCTGTCTGAAAGTCAGAATATTCTTAGTTGCCCATGGCACCCCGGAGCATTGGTAATATGAAAGCTGAGCTGTAATTGGTTGCTATGGGCAACTAGGAATCTTCTGACTTTCAGACAGCTTGATAAATCTTCACCGTGGTGAATGTATCTGATGCAGGAAAGAGATTCTTTGCGGAACATGTTATTACGGAATAATGATATCATTTTGCAATGTCGTCTTCAGGAATCATAAGTAGAAGAAATGCGTTGGTGAAACTTCTCTGATTTCCATTTCCTGTTGGGTGATTCCCTCCTGGTCCGTGTCTTTTTCACGGGATCGGATCGGTGCAATTAAAAGTTGTTGCGTTGAGAATTTTGGCTCCGATCAGCTGACCCAGGTCTGACCTGCACAGCAATGGGGAAATACATCCCTCCACCGAGTAAATGATTATTTTCCCATCTGTTGAAAACAAAAAATAGATATTTTTATCAATTATTTTTGAGTTCTGTTCTAATAGAGAACTCCACCCTTCCGTCTACTGTCCAACAGAACAGTAATGAGGGAGACCCCATAGGTGCACCCTGAGAATAGGATAGGACCACATAGAATAGAAGAGGACCACCCTAATAATAGGATAGGACCTCATAGAATAGAATAGGACCACATAAGACCACCCTAAAAAAGGAAAGGACCACATGGAATAGAATAGGACCACCCTAATAATACAATAGGACCTCATAGAATAGAATAGGACCACCCTAAGAATAGGAAAGGACCACATAGAATAGAATAAGACCACCCTAAGAATAGGATAGGACCACATAGGACCACCCTAAGAATAGGATAGGACCACTTAGAATGGAATAGGACCACATAGGACCACCCTAAGAATACGATAGGACCACATAGAATAGAGCCACCCTAAGAATAGGAAATTAACACATAGGACCACCCTAAGAATAGGATAGGACCACATGGAATAGAATAGGACCACATAGGACCACCCTAATAATACGATAGGACCACATAGAATAGAATAGGATCACAGAGGACCACCCTAAGAATAGGAAAGGACCACATGGAATAGGATAGGACCACATAGGACCACCCTAAGAATAGGAAAGGACCACATGGAATAGAATAGGACCACCCTAATAATAGGATAGGACCTCATAGAATAGAATAGGATAGCCTGTCTGCCCCTGTAGTATATAGCCTGCCAGCCCCTGTAGTATGTAGCCTGCCAGCCCCCTGTAGTATATGGCCTGCCAGCCCCTGTAGTATGTAGCCTGTCTGCCCCTGTAGTATATAGCCTGCCAGCCCCTGTAGTATGTAGCCTGCCAGCCCCCTGTAGTATATGGCCTGCCAGCCCCTGTAGTATATAGCCTGTCTGCCCCTGTAGTATATAGCCTGCCTGCCCCTGTAGTATATAGCCTGCCTGTCCCTGTAGTATATAGCTAGCCAGCTCCCTGTAGTATACAGCCTGCCAGCCCCCTGTAGCATGGTATATAGCCTGGCAGCCACTGTAGTGTATAGCCTGCCAGCCCCCTGTGGTATATAGCCTGCCAGCTCCTGTAGTAAAAAAAAAAATAACACTGTTCTCATCTTTCCGACGTCCCATGTAAGTCGGGTTCTTTGGTCCTCCTCGGGTTCTTCCGCTCCTCTTCGGCTTCTCTTTGGGATGTTCTGCTCCTCTTTGGTTCTTTGCACTCGGCCGGCACATAAAATGACGTCAGTTGCTTGGCGACGTCATTGTTTGTCAGCCACCGGCATCGCGAGGCTATGAAAACTTGGCTTATACTCGAGTATATACGGTATTTTAAATTGAATTTGCTGTGCAATATGTAACCACTGGAGAGACTGGCAAAGAGGAGAGACAGAGGGGAAGCAAGGAGACACATGGATTAGCCGAGCAGCAGAGTTTAGGATAGATTGTAGGGGTGTTAGAGAGTTATCTGGGAGACCACAGAGAAGAGTGTTGTAGTAGTCTAGAGAGTCTAGAGCGGGAGATGATGAGGGCAGGGACTGGTAGTTTTGTAGACTCAGGAATGAGGAAGGGTCAGATGCGAGAGAAGTTCTTGAGATGTAGGTGGTAGGTTGTAGCCGGGGCCTGGATGTGAGGCTTATAGGATAAGGCAGAGTGACAGATGACTCCAAGGCAGTGGCAGTTCATGTCATTATGGTCTGGTTCTATCCTTTCAATTAGACCTTACTAAAAGGCTATGCCTTGCTAATGAGGATATTTCCAAGAAATTGAAGGAGTTGCCTGGGCTTGGGAAGGGGCTAAAAAAATATTTACATTTTTATACTCACCTCCTCTGTTCCTTGCTGCCCATCACTGCCGGCCTCTGTTTGTTTACAAAAGCCGGTGCTCCTGTCCCAACCACTGCCGCGTGGTGGCTACACATTGAAACTGAAAGCTGTAGTAGGCACATGGCAGAGGTTGGTACGGGATGGCAGAAACGAGCAGAACTCCAGATGTACAGAAGCACCAGAGGAGGTGAGCATACGATTGCCCCCCCCCCAAGCCTTATAGGAATTATTTTAAAAACTTGGACAACCCCTGTAATATTGTAAGTGCTATTTTTTTTTCTTTGGGTAACATATTGGGGCACATTTACTTATACGGTCCTGTCGCGATCCTGCGGCGTGTTCTCCGACGTAGATTCCGGTTCTGCCGGGATTCACTAAGGTCCGAGCGCCCGATATCCACCAGGTGTCACTGCTGCACCGAGGTCCGCCAGAGTTAGCCTGCTTCTTTCCGATGCATGTAAGTGCTTGATCTTGCAACCCATTTCTTTTTTTTTAATTTTGTGGTTTTTCAGAATCCGTCGGGTTGCTCAACGGCAACGCCTCCCGATTTTTGTCGCGTGAAAGCCGACCCGATTGCATTGAAATCTGTTCTTGCGCGCCAAAGTCCTATCGGAATTCGGCGCAAAATGAAAAAATTTGGGAGCCCCATTGAGTTTGATGCCCTTTTACTGTACATTGCTGTAACATCTATGCCAAGTGTAATTTTACTTACTTTTATAGGATTGATTATTACAGAGGTCTTCATCACAGCACTCTACACTCATCAAAAAAGATGCGCCACTTTTTGCCTTTGAATAAGGCATGGTATCACAAGGTAGTCCCTGAGAGCAGCCCTTCAGCATCGAGGGGAAGGTTTTATCTGCAAAAACATTTGATGTGCAAGTTTTTAATTAAATTTTTTTAATATTTTTCTGAAAAAAATATTAATATTTTTTTATTGCATGATAGGACTTAATTACTTTTTTTTTTAAATAACTTTTTATTAATTTTCCACAATAAATGACACAACTTTGTGTACGTTAAATAACTTAACATCTTCAATGTCCTTGCTGATTGCCGGGTATTATGCATGCTGTTCATTTAGTAGGTCAGTCTTGTTTTGCTATCAGGCTTGTTTTCTTGCATTATACATATTGGGGGTCATTTACTAAGGGCCCAAATCGAGTTTTACCGGCGGGTTGCCCAAATTTTTCCTTTTTGCGCCGATTTTCTCTGAATTGCCCCAGGTTTTTGGCGTACGCGATCAGATTGCCGGCGAAGCGACGCCGGCGTGCAGCGACGGAAATCGGGGGGCGTGGCCATAAGAAAACCCAACGTATTCGGAAAAACCGCAGCATTTAAAAAAAAAATTGTCGCTTAACACGCGCTTACCTGCACCCGACCTCGCTTGGTGAACTTCAGTGCACTCCGACGGAATTCAGCGCAGCAGCGACACCTAGTGGACATCGGCCGCACTACATTAGTGAATCACCGGAAGACCCGAATACTCCACACAGAACGTGCCGCTGGATCGCGAACGGACTGGGTAAGTAAATCTGCCCCATTGACTGAGGACATGAGAGGGGGCATCTCAAGTATACACAAAATAGGGGAACATTGGTTGGTATTGGCTTTTTCATAAATGATATAATGAATTGAACCATTGTATGAATGGGTAGAGGACTTTGCAAACAGCTTAATGTCCATTGCTACTTACTGTGTGTATAGTCCTCAAGTATTGTAATACATTGCTCTCCTTCTGAACATTCCTCTATGGTTTGCTCACAGGTGGTGTTGTTCACTGTATGACACTTGTAGCATTTGCGAGCAGTACCTGGGATTAAAAATGTAAAATATTATGTCCCGGTTTTGGTTTATTACAACTGTTAAACAATTTTGAAAAATATTAATAAATAAATAATTTAAAAAATTAAAAATAATAATTATATATATATATATAATATTATAAACTAATAAACTAATTTTATATAACTTTTATAGAGACAATAAAAACAAATAAGCTTAAAAAATATGCTTTGAAAGCAGTGACATAATTATCCTTATTCCCAATGATTTACAGTCAATTAAAATGCATGGTACTGCCATGGGCACCGACTCAACCCCCCCCCCCCCAAAAGGAAAAAATCTATCACTTTCTCCGATTTAATTATAGCAGAAGCACTCTGTCAAATCTAAATTTTTCCAAAAAGATCTATGACCTTACATCAGAAGTAGGATTTTTACCACAAAGTCGGACCAGTATCTCAAGAGATTTTATTACCGCCCCCCTTCTGTTTTATTACAAACACAACTAATAAGATGTTCTTTAAAATGCTTTGCATACACTAAAGAAATCATAAGCCAGGAGTGACATGTGAGTACAGTTTGAAAATGTAAATGCTCGAATATGTAATGAATGCCCATTGTTTATAGGGAAGAATAAAGAGTGAACAATGTGAAGTCCTCTGCTTTGTGTGTACAGCTGTAGGAACCTTGAAGCCTTCAAGGCTGATCAGAAAATCTTATTAAAGTGTTAATTCCAAATCACTGACATAAAGAAGTTTAATTAACATAAAAATGCATAAATGCACTTTCATCTGCAGCAAGATCCCATCCCCATCCGTCCAACCAATGTCATTAAGAATATCTACAATATAAGAAGAACAAGTAAGTGGTGACATGTCCTCCACCGATCCCTGATCTCACCATTGACCGGTCTGTCTAAGATAACAACAAAAGTCAAAAGGATCGGAGCAAGGAATCCGCAGATGTTCCCGGCTTAGTTATCCAAGATTTCCCAACAACCTTCTTACCAAGTTTCTGCATTCACCGGATATATATTTGTGTTGTTCTCCTAGTGGTCTGGAACAACCTCCCATCTAAGGTTCTTCAAGGACTGCAAAGTATAACTTGAATTGATGCTGATACAAGTGTGACTGCTGTGCTTTTAAATCTTAAGCAGGGTGGTAGGGTGTGGCCGGGTGCATGACTGGCCGTCCGCTCTACCTATCAGTGAGACAGGACCCCAATCTACTAATTCCTGAAAGGGCCATGATTGCTGCAGCTACCGAACTCTCATTGATTAGGAAGTGATCCCCTATCCTGTGGAGTGGAGATAACTTTCAAAGTAGAGACACTCCCTTTAAAAAGTACTTCATTTTATTTTACAACTACATTTTTTAAGATACTTCAGATACAATCAATTAAGTAAACTTTTATATTGGTCTTAAAACATCAAATTAAAGTCCGAAGAAGACAATTCTGCCCCAACTTTCTTGACATGAGACAGATAGAGTTGCTTATGGCATCAGTGATATAGGGTTCTAATGAAAGCAAAAGAGGTCACCTAATACTTAAGGACACCCGACTTACAGACGAACCCTAGTTATAGACTAACCCCGCCACCCCCTGTGACCTCTGGTGAAGCTTTCTGGATGCTATTACTATAGTCCCAGACTGGAATGATCAGCTGTAAAGTATCTGTAATGAAGCTTTATTGATAATCCTTGGTCCCATTACAGCAAAAAAAATTTTGAAACTCCAATTGTCACTGGGGCAAAAATTTTTTTTTGGCTGGAGCTACAATGATAAAATATTCAATTTCGACTTACATACAAATTCAAGTTAAGAACAAACCTATGGTCCCTATCTTGTCTGTAACCTGGGGACTGCTTGTATATAGTTCTGTATATGGCTCTGTAAAGGCTCTGTACGTGACTCTGTATATGAGTCTATATAAGGCTTTGTATAAGGCTCTGCATAAAGCTCTGTATAATGCTCTGTTTAAGGCTCTGTATTTTGCTCTGCATATGACTCTGTATGCGGCTCTGTATGCGGCTCTGTAAGTGGCTCAGTATATGACTCAGTATATGGCTCTGTATGTGGCTCTGTATGTGGCTCTGTATCTGGCTCTGTATGTGGCTCAGTATGTGGCTCTGTATGTGACTCTGTATTTGGCTCTGTATGTGGCTCTGTATGTGGCTCTGTATCTGGCTCTGTATATGGCTCAGTATGTGGCTCTGTATGTGACTCTGTATTTGGCTCTGTATGTGGCTCTGTGTGTGACTCTGTATTTGGCTCTGTATTTGGCTCTGTATTATGCTCTGCATATGGCTCTGTATCAGGCTCTGTATCTGGCTCTGTATGTGGCTCAGTATCTGGCTCTGTGTGTGACTCTGTATTTGGCTCTGCATATGGCTCTGTATCAGGCTCTGTATCAGGCTCTGTATCGGGCTCTGTATGTAGCTCAGTATCTGGCTCTGTATGTGGCTCTGTATTTGTCACAGCCTCAGGCTCTGTATCAGGCTCTGTATGTGACTCATTAGATGAGTAGTCATGGGGATACACTTAACTCAAACAATGTCCATCTGGTCTCTACTATTAAGTATAGTCTATGCTGTAATATCCAGGTATAGTCATCATGGTCTCATTAACTAACCTATAAAATCCGAATAACAGATGTGACTCTCAGAAAGTACTCACCAAAGAAAAGTAAGAAGGGAAGAAGGAAGACCATTAACATTTTATTTTATAACCGCTAGGATGACATTGGCTCTTTCATAAATGACATAATGAATTGAACCATCATATGAATCGCATGAACGTTTAATATCCATTGCTACTTACTATGTGTATAGTCCTCAAATATTGTAATACATTGCTCTCCTTCTGAACATTCCTCTATGGTTTGCTCACAGGTGGTGTTGTTCACTGTATGGCATTTGTAGCATTTAAGAGGAGAAGTTTCTTGGATTAAAAAAATTTAATATTATAAACTCCAATAATATCTGACATTGACAGAGACAATAAAAACAAATAAGCTTAAAATTAAAAAAAATATATAGGCTTTGAAAGCAGTGACATAATTATCCTTATGCCTAATCAATTAAAATGCATGGTACTGCCATGGGCACCGACTCAACCCCCACCTCCCAAATGATAATATTCTATCTCCCTTACCAAAAATGGCTAATTTAATTATAGCAGAAGCCCTGAGTTAAATCAGAAGTATTATTTTTACCACAGTTGGACCAGTATCTCAAGAGATTTGATTACCCCCCCCCCCTTAATGTTATATTGCAAACACAGCTAGTCATATGTTCTTCTAAATGCTTTGCACATACTAAAGAAATCATAAGCCAGGAATGATAAGTGAGTACAAATCAGTAAAGCACAAAACGTTTGAATATGTAATTAATGCACATTGTTTATATGTTTTAATAAATACTTAAAAAATGTGGAGTCTTCTGCTTTGTGTGTACATCAGTAGGAACCATTAAAGCGTAACTGTAAAGTTATAATGAGTTTACCAAATTATTGTATGTGATTTCCCCTTTAAAAAAAAAAACAGAATGATGCCGACTTTGTGTTGCTCACCCTTTTCTTTCCAAAGTTATGGCATTTTCTGTTTTGAAAATGTAATAAGTAGAAGAAATCCAACTAAACCTGTCACATGATTTCTACTGGGGGTTAATAACTTATCTAGAAGAGGGGAGACCTTGTACCTCACTATTCTCTGCAGGAGACATCTGTAACCCGGTCCTGAACACTCTGAGCTCTGCTATATGCACAGAGAGCACAGTCACATGACCTCCTTCTCTGTGAGCAGGGAGCAGCAGTCCCTCCCTTCCCATGAAATCGACTGGTAAACAAACTATAAACAAAGTACACACTCCAGGGCTTATCAGCACAACCAGAGGAAGCCACTCCTGCAGCAATGAGGTAATCTGAGGGGTATAGGAAAAAAAACAGCTGGATATAGGTAAATAAGATAATAGATAAGATAAAAGTTGTTTCACATCCTAAGAGCTATTCAAGGCTTATCAGAAAAGCTTATTAAAGAGTTAATTCCAACGCAATGATATTTAGAAGTTTAATTAACATAAAAATGCATAAATTAACTTTCATCTGCCGCAATATCCCATCCCCATACTTCCAACAAATCTACTAATTCCTGAAGGTGCCATGATTGGGAGTTATCCCCTATCCCTTTAAAACTACATAACTTTATTTTACAACTACCAAGTTATCCTTCAAAAACATTCAGATATAATCAATTAATTAAACTTTTGCATTGGTCTTAAAACACCAAATTTAAGTCCCAAGAAGAAAATTCTGCCCCAACTTTCTTGACATGAGACAGATTTTTAATAGTGAAAATTAAGTTTAGGGTTGTTTATGGCACCTAATACTCATGGCTCTGTATATAGTTCGGTATATGGCTCTGTAAAGGCTATGTATGTGACTCTGTATTTGAGTCTGTATAAGGCTCTGTATAAGGTACTGCATGGGGGCGTGGCCGAATGCCGAGCTAGGAGGACGCATACCGGCGAGCTCCCGGGATCCTGACCTCCATCCTGACAATTGGATAGCCATCCGTGGCTGTACTTACCTGGGCATCTGGCACAGACTTCCCTGGCACCTGGGGGACGAGGTGGCACCTGCCGTTTGGAGCTCCAGCCGTGGCGGGGTGACAGACCCGGAGTCCGGACGCCGTTCCAGAGGTCGGGGAGCACGTGAGGCTGGACCCTGTCGCTGCCTGTGCCTGCGCCCCTGCAATCCAGGACCCGGTGCTGGCGATTTGCGCGGTGTCGGGCCTCCCGTCCGGGACTTGGGGCGGCCGCGGTGGTGTGGCGCGTGCTGCACGTGGTACGCGGGCGCCATTGAAGATTTGGCGCGCCTCCTCCTCCTGCTCTACAGGCGCTGCCTGCGCGTCTGCACCTCCTTCCAGGACCCGGCACCGGCGGCAGGTGAAGTGTCGGTCCTTTGGCCCGGGATTGAGGCGGCCGCTGCTCTGCTGTGTGGAGTGTGCGGCAAGTGGCGCGCCGGCGCCATTGTGAAGTGGGCGCACTTCCCCCCCCCCTGCCTTCCAGGCGCTGCCGCCATCCAAGATCCACTGCCTCGGGGTCCTCTCTCACTGGAGCAACTGCTGCTGAGAGGTAGGCTGCCTGTCTGCTCCCCTGGCCACAGAGCCTCTCCTGACATAGCCCATTCTTGTCAGGACAGAAGAGTCCTCCCTGATCCCCCCTGACCTCATCACTATCTGGCACTGAAAGGGTAACTTCTACTATACTAATTAGAGTTTGGGTGCAGACCCTCTGCCGTCTACCCTGTTGAGTCCTTAGTGACTGTCTGATTCAACCCTCCTTGAAAGCTTACTGGGTTACTGGTGCTGTATGCTTGTAATTCACACAGATAGTATAATGGGCAACAGGAGGAGAACAGCTAAACAAAGTAAGGCGCCATCAGGAGCCTCTGCGCCGCCATCTGATGACGAATCAGCTCCTGGAGACCCCTTGTACCATTCCCTGGACCCCCTGGATAACCAGTCTTGTTCCACCTCACAAGCTGTTTTAGCACAAATACAATCTAATGCGGAAAGGAAGTTGGGCAGGTTTTCACGTGCTCAGCCTAGCTCTCCTCAAGGGTCTCCTGGTCCCTCACCCTCCATGTTTGATGGATCTCAGAGCCCATTGCAACCTGACGATCCGGAGGACATCCCTATGGACCCATCTGATGTGCTTGACAAGAAATTTGCTGAGGTGTTAGCGGCCATTAACTCCTGCCAATCTAAGCTAGTTAACAAAGTTGATGAACTCCGTCAGGACTTTGTCATCCTGAGACATGACGTCCATAAAGCTAAGGAGCGGATAACCGAGACGGAGCGCCGCATTTCTGATGTTGAAGATGTCCAGAGACCAATGCCCGCTCAGATTACTGATTTACAACGTCAGATGGCTGCCGCCGCAGATAGGGCGGATGATTTTGAGAATCGCCTAAGGCGTAACAATATAAGAGTTGTCGGTCTCCCCGAGAAAGCTGAGGGTCATGATCCAGTTGCCTTTTTTGAAAAATGGATGAAGGACTTGCTTCCTGCAGAGGACTTTCTCGTCAGTTTTCAACGGTAGAAAGGCCCATGAGTCTTATTATCTCGCCCTGCCCTCCGGGGGGGAAATCCTAGGCCTTTCCTGTCAGATTGCTACATTTTAGGGATAGGGACGCAATCCTGCGAGCGTGTGAGGCAAGGGGAGATCCTCTTAGGTAATAGCAGAATAGACATTTTACCCACGATTTTTCTGCTCGTGGCGGAAGCACGCACCCATTTAAATGAGGTTCGCAGTCCGTCTAAGGGATAAGGGGTACAAATACTGATGATTTTCCCTGCACGTCTCCGTGTGATGATGGTCAGAGCCCCGTTTTTTCACCTCCCCGTCCGAAGCCATGCACTGGGTGGACTCAGCCCCTAGGGCTCCTGGAAGTGCTAGGGCGGCCTCTCCTCCCTGACCATGGGCTAGAGTGTACTCAAGTTTTCCTTCTCTAGTCAGAGACCTGCGTGCCATACTGGGGTTCTAGTTCTAATATACTAAGCATTATGTCATACAATACTTCAAGTGGTTGCCTCCACCCCCCCCCCAGTAAATGTTGTGGATATTCCCCCTTACTGTGCTTGAGCGATAAGTGCTATCCGTCATTTACTTCCTATTCCCCTGACTGTAGGGGTCAGGCTCCCGGGATAAGCAGCAGTTTTTGGGTTTATCCTAGTTAGGGACCACAGTTCCTGGTAGTTAGATAGTTCGAGGGTATAGGTCTGCACTTCAGTTGTTAGAGTGTTAGACAGGGGGTTGTTTCTAATGTATAATTGGGATACAGGTTTGCATGTGTTAATGCTTTCTTATGTGTTTATTGTGGTAAAGTTGTGTGTGTGTGTGTGCGCATGGTTGTCTGTGTCTATGTCCTCTCCACTTCTCTTTGCAGGTTCCAATTCTCCAACCCTCCAGCCAGACCCATATCCCCTATAATTTTTTTTATGGCGCCAATTAAAGTAATGAGCTGGAACGTTAGAGGGCTAAATTCTAAATTTAAAAGAGCTATAATTTTGGATAACATTAAAAAACAGTTTCCTCATATAGTCTGTATACAGGAGACGCACCTTACAGGACAAAAAATTCTATCACTAAAACGTGCCTGGGTAGCTAGGGGTTACCACTCCTCATACTCAGTGTATGCAAGAGGTGTCTCTATACTTGTATCTAAATCCCTTCCAATAGAGGTGGTACAGGTGGCCATTGACCATTTTGGCCGCTTTGTCGTATTGCATTGCTCCCTATGGGGGTCCTCCTTCACCATTGCCTCAGTGTACGTCCCTCCTCCTTTTGATACTGGTCCATTACAAGCATTGACAGATAAATTGGCAACCATGCCCCCAGGTCCGTTAATATGTATAGGGGATTTTAATGCGGTGCCTGATCCTTCTCTGGATCGCACTAGTGGTGTAGACCCTGCATCAACTCGATTAAATGAATGGATAATGTCCCTTAGCTTGAAAGATCTCTGGAGGGGGAAATATCCTTTGGGAAAAGAGTATACCTTTTACTCCTCAGTGCACAGGACCTTTTCCCGAATAGATCTGGCGTTAGGCTCCCCTGACGTGCTCCCCATGGTTGACTCTATCTTCCACTGCCCCCGTAGTATCTCGGATCACTCCGCTTTGTTCCTCACTCTACTGATTGGCCCTCCCTGTGATTCTCGAATTTGGCGCCTACACCCTGCATGGCTCTCTTCTCCTACAGTGCAGATGAAAATGCAGACAGATCATAATGAATTTTGGGAAACACATCATGACCATCCAGACCCATTGTTATTACGGGACTCATACAAGTCCTCAACGAGGGGGGCGATCATCTCTGGGGTGGCGGGACATAGGAGGGTTTTGGGTGATAAGGAAAGAGGGTTGACCTCTGTACTACAGGATGCTGAAAAAAGATACCTAGAGAATCCCAGTGGGGAAAATAAGAGGGCCTGGGCGCAGGGGCAGCGGGAACACCTTGCTCTGGCCAAAGAACGCACTAGCAAACGTCTTCTGGCTTCTGAAGCCTCAGTTTTTGAATTTGGGGACAAAAATGGTAAGTTACTTGCATACCTCTCCAGGGCGGAACGACCGTGTGCATCGGTCCCCTTTATAGCAGATGCGAGGGGGGCCTTGGTACACGATCCTACCTCCATAAATAAGGTGTTTAAGGAATTTTATTCTTCCCTGTACAGTCCTAGCATATCTACCTCGGCTGCCGAAATGGATGCCTTTTTGGATGACCTTCCTCTGTGGCGCTTAACACCCGCCCAATCACTAGAACTAGACTCCCCTATCTCGGCAGAGGAGGTGGAATTAGCTATTCAGTCTCTTCCAACAGGTAAGACACCTGGCTTAGACGGGTTAGGGGGAGAATGGTATAGGAGTAGATGTGAGTTTTTGGCCCCTAAGCTGCTTGAAGTTTTTAACACAGCTCTGGAGCATGGCTCGCTGCCTTCCTCTATGAGAGAAGCCTTAATAGTAGTTCTCCCGAAGCCCGGGAAAGACCCTTCTCTCCCTGACTCCTACAGACCTATTTCTCTCCTTAACACCGACGTAAAAATCCTAGCCAAAATCTTGTCATCAAGACTGAATAAGGTGATTCTGTCACTGGTGCATCCGGATCAGACGGGTTTCATGCCCGGCAGGGGAACGGATATTAATATTCAGAGACTATTCCTAAACATAGAAGCAGCTGAGGGCTCTCCTGATCCTGGCTTTGTTCTATCACTTGACAATTGCAAGGCCTTCGACTCTGTCGAGTGGCCATATCTATGGGCCATACTGGCTAAAATGAGAATAGGCCCCAGATTCCTGGCCCTTGTCCAGCTTCTATATCAGGGTCCGAAAGCCAGGGTCAGAACTAACCTTAATGTCCCAGTTACTTTTTGCATTGGCCATTGAGCCCCTTGCTGTGGCTATTCGCCTCTCCGATGATATTGTTGGATTGGTAAGAGGGACGATCATGGAGAAGGTTTCTCTATACGCGGACGACACCTTGGTATACCTGGGAGATGTGGGTGCTTCCCTAGTGTCCCTTCTTTCCCTAATTGACAGATTTGGTTCCATCTCAGGCCTACGGGTAAATTGGGATAAGTCAGTCCTCTTCCCTTTATCCGGAAATACCAGCCTTAATCTATCTATCCCCCTGCAGGTGGTATCTAGCTTTAAATATCTTGGTGTTAGCGTGTCCCGCAGGGTCCAGGAATATGTTGCATTAAATATTGACCCCCTGATAACAGACACAGAGAAACGGTTGCAAGCATGGTCCTCATTGCCCATATCCCTATATGGTCGCATTAATATTTTTAAAATGATTTATCTACCAAAATTCTTATATCTACTTCACTCCTGCCCGGTACTACTCCCCAAACTAATATTTAAACGTATAGACAGTATTTTAAGAACTTTTTATTGGCAAGGGACCAGCCCACGTTTCAGGCTGGCCGTGTTACAGGCTCCTAGATCCCGGGGTGGATTAGCGGCACCTGACCTATACCTTTACTATTTGACATCCCAACTTGTCTACGCACAGTGGTGGATCGACATAGATAGGGGGAATGCAGAAACTGCTTTGGCAGGGTCTCTGATGGGGTCATATGAAGCTCTTACGAACCTTCTATATAGGTACAAATCCCCGGCCTCAATCCCAATTCCCTTGCGTACCGTAGCTGTATGCTGGCGAAGAGCCCAATTGCTAGTCAGCCCCTCCTCCCCCCCTCCAGTGTCTCCCAGATCTCCCATTTGGTTAAACCCTTGGTTCCCACACTTTCTCTCCCTACCTGGGTGGACGATGTGGGGGGCAGCAGGTGTCAAGTTCATGGGTCAATTGTTATCCTCGAACTCTGAGCTACTCTCTCTTAGTGAACTGCGGGATAAATTTTCCCTGCCCCCCATGGCGTCCTTTCACTACTCCCAACTGAGGCACGCCTTTAAGGCCCAGTTTGGGTCCACTAAACTGTCCACTGAATTCACTAAACTGGAAACCCTGCTAGGAACCCCTGATCTATCAAAAACTCTCACACAAGTGTACACTGTTCTGCAAGCACAGGGAGTTAGACCATTTGATAGGGCTCATGTGCGCTGGAAGGAGGATATCCCAGACCTCTCAGAAGAGGAATGGGGGGAAGTTGAGCACTCATACTTTGATTCAGTGGTGAGCGCTAGGGATTTCCTAGTACAAACAAAATTCCTTCACAGAATTTATTACACCCCGGTAAGACTTAATCGTATGGGGGCTAGACAGGACGATAACTGCTTTAGATGTCAGGTAGCCTGTGGTTCTTTCTTACATTGTGTGTGGGCCTGTCCCAGGGTCAGTGCCTTTTGGACAGAAGTGCTAACCTTCCTCAACAGTCATTTTGGCTTTCCCCATATAGCCAACCCCAAGGTTTGCCTTTTGGGAATAATAAATGAGGTCATTGGTGGCCATTATGACAGGATCTTCTTTAGACTCGTTCTGTACTATGCGCGTAAGGTGGTGATTATGTCCTGGAAGGATCGTGACCCACCTCCCCTGCGGAAATGGATAACGCTGGTCAACAAGGTTATCCCTATGTATTACTCTGTATACAATAACAGACAATGCCCTCAAAAATTTGAATTTATTTGGTCTAGATGGAGCATGAACTCTAACACTACGGTGTAAAGTAACTATCATAAACGAATCCCTTTGTCTGGCTCGAACCCCATGCGAAGAGGGTGGTGTGTTGTGTTGTTAGTGTTTTGTCTTTGTGTGTCTGTATGATTGGGTGCCTGAATGTCTGTTCATTAAGTTCCGACTGCGGCGTTTACATGCTGTATATGTACTGATGTGGTCATCTATTTCTGATACTAGAATGCCATTTGACCGAATGCGATATTTGCCTATGCTGTTTTGCTGTCTTTAAGTATTACTACGCTGCGCCGTAGTCTAATGTTTTAAGGTGTTATTGTTGAATTTAAAAATGAAAAATTCATAAATAAAATCTTTAAAAAAAAAAAAAAAAGGTACTGCATAAGGGCTTATTCACACGGCCGTCTGCGGGGACGCAAATTTGCGGCCGCATGTACGTCCCCATAGACGGCAATTGCGGCACGGCGGGGATCCGGTGCCACACATGTGTGCTCTATCTTTTGGAGTGTGTGCGGCCGTGCGCCGCTATTCTCTATGGAGGGAGGAGGGGGTCACCTCCTCCTCCTCTCCAGCACACAGCGGTATGTCCGCACGGCGGGCATACCGCTGTGTGAATGTACCCTTATGCTCTGTGTAATGCTCTGTTTCAGGTTCCGTATTTGGCTCTGTATTTTGCCCTGTATATGGCTCTGCATCAAGCTCTGTATGTGGCTCTGTATCAGACTCTGCATGTGGGTTTGTATTTCGCTCTGTATTTTCCTCTGTACATGGTCCTGTATGTTGCTGTGTAAGAGGCTCTGCATGTGGTTCTGTTTTTGGATCTGTATATGGCTCTATATATGGCTCTGTATGTGGTTCTGTATTTGTCTCTGTATCAGGCTCTGTATGTGGTTCTGTATTTGTCTCTGTATCAGGCTCTGTATGTGGTTCTGTATTTGGCTCTGTGTCAGTCTCTGTATGTGGATTTGTATATAGCTCTGTATTTTGCACAGCATCAGGTTCTGTATCAGGCTCTGTATTTGGCTCTGTATCAGACTCCCTATGTGGGTTTGTATTTGGCTCAGTATTTTCCTATGTATATGGCCCTGTATGTGGCTGTGTAAGTGGCTCTGTATTTGTTTTTAGATTTGTATCAGGCTGTGTATGTGGTTCTGTATTTGGTTCTGTATATGGCTTTGTACAGTGGCGTCGCTAGGTCAAAAGATCCGGGGCCTGTACCCTGGATCTTTTGCCTTGTGCCCCGAATGTCCCGGGTCAGCAGGACACTTCTCCTGCTGCCCGGGTGGATTTCCCCACTCTTTACCCTGTAATGGTGAACGGAGCCGCCGGCACTGATGAGCCCTGAAGAGGTGAAGGAGCCGCCGGCTCCGTTCTCCACTACAGGGAGCAGGAGACGCGATCACACTGCGTCTCCTGCTTCAAGCAGCTCAGTACAGCTGCCGGGAGCAGGAGACGCCGGGTGATGACGTCACCGCGACTTGGTCCTGCAGAGACCAGCGACAAGCCTGAGGTGAGTGGCAGTGTTTTTTTTTGTTTTTTTTTATTATGCAGTGGGGGAGCGGAAAGAGGCACAGTCAGGCGACTTAGCCCTGGGGCTGACATTGCTGATGGCTACAGGGAGCGCTGGGGTACTTCTTAGTCGGGGTTCTGGAGGACATTATAGGGAGCTGTAGGGGACATTACAGGGGGTTCTGGGGACATTCCTGGGGCCTGTGAGTAAATTAGGGGGGTGTGGGGGGGGGGGATTACTGGGAACTGTGGGGTTATTCTTAGTAAGGGACATTAGAGGACATCTGTGGACATTACAGGGGGGCTATGTGGGACATAACAGGGAGCACTGGGGACATCACTGGGGCCGGTGAGGTAATTAGGGTGGCTGTGGGGGAACATTACTGGGCACTGTGATGGGTCTTCTTAGTGGGGGCTGTTAGGGACATTACAGGGAAACCGTGGGGGACCTTAGAGGGGGGCCTCCAGAAACACTACAGGGGGGCTGTGGGGAACATTAGAGGAGGCTCTTTCAACATTACAGGGGGGCTGTGTGGGACATTTGAGTGGTATCTTTGGACATCACAGGGGGGTTGTGGAAGACATAACAGGGGGCTCTTTAGACATTGCAGGGGGCTCATTAGACATTAGAGGGGACTTTGGGGGACATTACTGGGGGCTGTGAGGACATTGGGGCACTGTGGGGGACTTCTTAGTGGGGAGTGTGCAGATTCTTCCTTTATGTGGGCATGATTAAACAGGGCATCATTTCGTTTAGGGTCACATTGAGGGAAAATTAGTGGGGGTCCACAGTTAAAGATATATATATATATAGCACACTTGTGTGTTACAGGAAAAAAATATCTTTCGTAAGAATGTGCGGAGCTGTCAACCCTCCACCTCCCCCAGCCCCCCCCCCCCCCCCACCGCCAAGCAGTCCTGGCCTGAGCGAGCATACATGTATGTGAAAGGGGCCTTACAATAAAGGCGGTAGAGTGTTAGGGGTAGCAGCAAATAACACTGTTAGGGGGCCAAGATGTAGGGACAATGAAGAACATAAGATGTCTGTGTGGTGAACTCAACAAGGAGGACACGTGGCTAAGGAGACGTATTGATGCCGGGCCTAATGGAGAAGATACAGTAGAGAACATATCACCTGCAGTCACTGGATGGAACAGGTAGGGATTTCTCCTGTGGCTTCTGTAGCTGTATATGATAGTTACAGTAGTTATAGGTCCAACCACACATGTACAGGAGGGGGCATTACTGAAAGTTCGATACATGTGCATTGGGGCCCGTGCCCCAGATTTTTTACCACCCTAGCAACGCCCCTGGCTTTGTATGTGGTTCTGTATTTGTCTCTGTATCAGGCTCTGTATTTGGCACAGCATCAGGTTCTTTATCAGGCTGTGAATGTGGTTCTGTATTTGGTTCTGTATTTGGCTCTGTATGTGGATTTGTATTTGTCTCTGTATCAGGCTCTGTATTTGGTTGTGTATTTGGTTCTGTATTTGGCTCTGTATGTGGATTTGTATATGGCTCTGTATATGGCTCTGTATTTGTCTCTGTATCAGGCTCTGTATTTGGTTCTGTATTTGGTTCTGTATCAGGCTCTGTATATGGCTCTGTATATGGCTCTGTATTTGGCACAGCATCAGGTTCTTTATCAGGCTGTGAATGTGGTTCTGTATTTGGCTCAGTAAATTGCTAGTCATGGGGGATACACTTAACAATAGATCAAATCACTTGATGAAGGATAAAACAATGTCCATCTGGTTACTAATATTAAGTGGAAGATAAGTCTATGCTGTAATATCCAGGTATAGTCATCATGGTCTCAATAACTAAACTGTAAAATCCGAATAACAGATGCGACTCTCATAAAATACTCACCAAAGAAAAGTAAGAAGGGAAGAAGGAAGACCATTAACATAACAGGCTTCATCTCTGCTGTGGCCGGAAAGCTCGAAGGATCTTGTATGTCTGGAACGTCTCAATGAAGACTCCGGATAATAGAGAATTGTCAGATATTTATTTTGTGTTGATGGTTTGGGGAAGGGGGAGATGAGTTTCACTGATGGATCTTCTGCACAACCCGGCAATTACTGTTTACACTTCATGAAACAATAGAGTAATTCAGAATTTCCTTGCCAAATAAAGTGTATCAATTATCTTATCTCATCAGCCTCGGAGGCAAAATGGTTCTCAGCAAAGTCCACGTGGAGCAGTCGTCCTGCAGTCACCTCAATGGTTTATTACTTGGAATAATTATGTAAAAATCTTCAGCACGCAGCTACAAGTAGCTGCACGCACTCATCCGCGAAGCCGGGTTCATGCGCATGCGCAGATGGCAGGCCAGCGGCTGCGCGGTCTCGGCTGCAAATCCGGAGCTACTGCGCAGAACCTGGCTTTGCAGACGAGTGCGTGCAGCTTCTTGTCTGGGTAGGAGGATCTAAGAAGCTACTTGGGTGTGAGGTAGCCGCGCCGTAAAGCCCCAGCTTCGGCTACTCCACGCCCCAGTAGCCTCTTTAGAAAATTTGCAAATCAAGGCCATTAAACTTTCTAAAAGATTGTGGGGACTAAAGGATTGGCCCTAGATAGATCTATCCTGCTACAGGTTAGAGGAACCTTAATAGGTAGATCCGTGGAGGTAGGTTTCCTTTAAAACAAAAGGGCACCCATATATGGCAGACTTAGAAGCCTTTGGAAACCCCCACAGCACCTTGCAGGGAATCCATTGCCTCCTGCCTAACTGCTTACATCCTGCAATTACATTTCACTTCTTGCAGTAAAACTGCTCTTGAAGAGTTTGTCCCTGAACAAGGCATCAGCAGCAGGACAAGTGTTGGACAGGCCCAGCAAAGTCCGGGGAATCCTCCATTGGGACTAGCGCCCTGGACCTGCTGCAGTAACCAGTGTGGTTCCAGGGACATATACAATATATCCCACTTACACTTGTCTATATATTGAAAACCTTTTTATTGCCATTGGTCATTTGCATCTTGTATCTGCTTACAGTCTTGCACTATTGCACTTTGCTCAGTGAATGTTATTTCTTCTATGTATTTTACTATGTATTGCACTGTAATAATATTCTTATCATGTATTCATGTATTGTGTTTATTTACTGAATTCCCTGTCTTGCCGTTTTTTACTTTTTGCATGCCTCATGCACTTTGCACCTTATTTGCACTAGGTGGCACTATAACACGTTTTGCACTGTTGGTTTTTTTACCTGTTTTCATGTCCATACATTGATAATGTAATATACCGTATATTATTTAATGACATGTTTACTGTCTGTTTTTTTTTTAATTTTGTGATGTGTTATATTTTTTTGTAGATTTTGTAGATTTATTCTTTATCATCTTGGCAATCCTGCCCTGAACTTATTCCATTGATTATATACTAGTGGCAGTTTCTAAGATGGCGCTGAGTTGTGCACATGTGCTTCCTATGTCACTTCCTGTGGGCGGGCACCTGGATGTGATGTAGTTCCTCAGTGGGTGATGTCACTTCCAGTTTTGGCGTGATTCTAGTACCTAGGGCCAGGTTAGCACTGAAAACTCCTGATAAACTGTTAGAGAACTGTAAGATTCTGCAGATCAGTAACGAATATTATAAAGGTCCTTTCCAGTACAACCGATCGGATCCTCCACTGGGAGGCATGAAGCCTTGATATCCCGGGATATATAGCTGTAATTGGTCCTAGAGACTAGGCCTAGACGACTAGATCAGCTCCCCTGATGTCACTGTAGCTGTAGGTTGCTGCAATTGGCCAAATACCTTCTTCAGCAGGCATGGTTCACCTGCCCTGACCTGACAGGTTGGTCTAAACATGGGAGGTGCATGCTGTATTTTACACCAATAGATGAATAGATGAACAGGCTAGACGACCAAGCAGGATGTATAGACACCCCAAATCATGTACAGAAATAAAGAGCCTGTCTTGAGATTGAGGTCAAGCCATTGATTACACCCAGTACTATCACGCCCAACATGACAATGTTCTCCCCCTAAAAGTTTGAGATTGCTATCCTTTCCCTCTCTCTGTATTCTGCTCTGTAGCTTCAGACAGTGTCTCTCTCTAGTTTCATGCATCAAGCTAATGGAGGTTGTGAGGTATCAGGCAATAATAGGGGGAGGCTAACCGGTAATTGGCTTGTCCTGACATGTGATGTTCTCTTTCCGGACATTTCATCTCGGCATTCAATCGCATGTTAGTTGCTATTTTAGGAAAAACTCTGTTTCCACCATTCATCAAGAAATTCACATTCCTGATGGTTTTAAGTTTTTGTGAAGTTTAAGACAAAGTTCCAGTTCAGAAAAATCAATCTTCTCATCTAGTGGATATTCAATAATATGTCAGAAGATATTTTTATTCAATTACTGTACAATCCAGTTCTCCACATCTAATGTGAGGGCCACATTGAGATGACATTGTATGGATGGTGCCACTGGCCAGTACAGTACTTCCCCCCCTCCCTACAAGGAGTCTGTAATGTCAGTACATTAATAAGAAGAGTCCTGCTCCCAGGCTGATCAAATACCCTCAGTGCAGACTCTATCTGGCATAGAATATCTGGACGGCACACTTGTTGATTTTGACCCAAAGCATAAACTGAAAGCAAATATATGGAAATTACCAACTGGGTCAACAGATCACATGATAAGAATCTACATTACCTCCTCCACCCCAGGTCATAAACACTCTGTATATGACAATCCTCCATGAGGTTATTCAGTAAATATCACAAGAAGAACAGGATCATCCAAGATCTCCGACCTCAGCAGAAATGAGACCTGTAATAATAAGCATCTTACTTCTTTCCTTCGTGTTACCCGTTGGTGAGTATCTTCTGAGAGCCTCGATTGTGTTCCATGTCTTATAGCCAATAAGATCATGAAAACTATGCTAGAATGAAACTAGAATGGTTGATAAGCTATAAATATTATACAATATTTTTTGTAATTAGAGTTTTTAGCTAAACAGAAAGGCTGTTATTGTAACGCTACAGTCAAAAGAGATTGTACGCATCTACTTTTGTTTGTATAATTTTAGCACTTGCTACATCCCCCATCATTTGGGTTATGTTACTGACCAGTTTATGTCATTCTCCCACCTATATAGTTATGTAAACAAACCCCTTATGTATGATGCTTGGTTGTAGCCTAAGAAGGGAACTAATGCAGTACCCGTGCTGGGATCTGCCTTCAGCCGGATCATCTTTTTCTTTAAGTAACTGTTCCTTGATAGTCCTTGATATTTATCAGCAATGATCGGCCTCTTACAATAAAGTGTCATACATCTTCAGACCGCCATGGGTAACTACACCACCCCAGACTTTGAAAGTCCTTGATATTTATCAGCAATGATAAGCCTCTTACAATAAAGTGTCATACATCTTCAGACCGCCATGGTAACTACACCACCCCAGACTTTGAAAGTCCTTGATATTTATCACAATGATACCTCTTACAATAAAGTGTCATACATCTTCAACCGCCATGGGTACTACACCACCCCAGACTTTGAAATCCTTGTATTATCTATCAATGATCAGCCTCTTACAATAAAGTGTCATACATCTTCAGACCGCCATGGGTACCTACACCACCCCAGACTTTGAAAGTCCTTGATATTTATCAGCAATGATCAGCCTCTTACAATAAAGTGTCATACATCTTCAGACCGCCATGGGTACTACACCACACCCAGACTTGAAAGTCCTTGATATTATCAGCAATGATCGGCCTCTTACAATAAAGTGTCATACATCTTCAGACCGCCATGGGTACCTACACCACCCCAGACTTTGAAAGTCCTTGATATTTATCAGCAATGATCGGCCTCTTACAATAAGTGTCAACACTCTCAGACCGCCATGGGTACCTACACCACCCCACTTTGAAAGTCCTTGTATTTATCACAATGATCGGCCTCTTACATAAAGTGTCATACACTTCAGACCGCCATGGGTAACCAACACCCCACCACGACTTTGAAAGTCCTTGATATTTATCAGCAATGATCGGCCTCTTACATAAATGTCATACATCTTCAGACCGCCATGGGTAACTACACCACCCCAGACTTTGAAAGTCCTTGATATTTATCAGCAATGATCGGCCTCTTACAATAAAGTGTCATACATCTTCAGACCGCCATGGGTACCTACACCACCCCAGACTTTGAAAGTCCTTGATATTTATCAACAATGATAAGCCTCTTACAATAAAGTGTCATACATCTTCAGACCGCCATGGGTACCTACACCACCCCAGACTTTGAAAGTCCTTGATATTTCAGCATGATCGGCCTCTTACATAAGTGTCATACATCTTCAGACCGCCATGGGTAACTACACAACACCCACAGACTTTGAAAGTCCTTGATATTTATCAGCAATGGTCGTCCTCTTACAATAAAGTGTCATACATCTTCAGACCGCCATGGATAACTACACCACCCCAGCCTCTGACATTCCTTGAAATTTATCAGCAATGATCGTCCTCTTACAATAAGTAAAAGGCCGATCATTGCTGGTAAATATCAAGGACTTTCAGATTCTGGGGTGGTGTAGGTACCCATGGCGGTCTCAAGATGTATAACACTTTATTTTGTTTATGGAACTTAAAGCTCTTCTATCATATATTTTGTATATCTTCTTTTATTTATGTCTCAAAAGTTTTGGCAGATATTATTCTACATGTGTTGTTGACTTTATGAGGATAATTACAATAGATGTTCATTTCAGCTGCTGTCCTCCGATGCTACTCCTGTCATGGAAGGAACAATGTTACCTGTGTGCCTGAAATAGTGAACTGTACAAAAGGAGACCGATGCATTACAATTTCTGAGAAATATAAATACAGTGAGTATCAATTCCTTCAATTTCTGTTTAATCTTTACTTAATAAAATCTTGCAGAAGATCTAAATGTCCTCTAACTTTTTCTCTTAGGACTATATATTTCGACATTGTTTTGGTACAATTGGTAAAACGGCCTGTGCAATAGCAGTTCTTACCATTTTAATGTAACTTTTATAATAGTAAATATATTATAATCATAAGTCCTTTATAATTCATTCTCATTCTGCAGATAAAACCTACTGCTCCCTATACAAGGGTTGCTCTGGAGGCGTGCCTTGTGATAAAAAAATTTATGGAAATAAACGATAATCTCACTCTTGGTTTCAACATCCAGTGCTGTGATACGACCTTTGTAATGATAAATTCTATCAGAGTAAGTAATGAGGAGGCGACGTGTGCATACAGGTGTTATATAGAGTCTGGTTATTCTGTACAATGATAAATAATCGTGAGGATTCTTGAAGATGATTTGTGGGGAAACTCCTACAGTTAGTCCAGCAGTGAGTTTACCTGCCTGTCATGTGGGAGACTCGGACCCATCCTGTAGCAGGTAGAACAGGTTGTTATCGTAGTATATAGGGGATTTAATATCTTAATTACATAACTATTTCCTTAATTAGTAAAGTAGTCAATGTAACCACCCGTCAAATGAGTGATCTGGGTGCAATTCACTGATGGGAAGGGATACAATAAGCCACCTCTTGTATCAGTGCCCCACAATCCTGACCAATCTGTCATTTAATTTTACTTAAAAATTTACTGAAAACTTATGGGAAATTGCCTAAAAACTTACTGAAACTTTCAGTAAATTATTCTTCACTTCCAAACTGAGCCCCTCATACACAATACTAAAGCAGTGTTTTTTTCATAAGCCATTTTGACCTAATATGCATATGATCAAATTTTTGTCCCAGAGTGTTGGGTTGACTTTCAAAGCAGTGATCTATAACCTCTTCCTCTCTTCACAGTCTGACATCACCTTATTTTTTCTAACTGGAGGTGGTTCTTTCATCACCATAGAAAGGGGGCATCCTTTACACCTAGAGGAGAGGAGGTTCTTCCATCACCATAGAAGGGAGCATCCTTTACACCACTAGAGGAGAGGAGTTCTTCCATCACCATAGACCCTCTACAACCTAGAGGAGAGGAGGTTCTACACACACCATACACAGGGGCATCCTCTACACCTAGAGAGAGAGGTTCACCATCACCATAGACAGGGGGCATCCTCTACACCTAGCAGAGGAGTGCTACCATCAACATAGACAGGAGGGGCTCCTTCACCTAGAGGAGAGGAGGTTCTTCCATTACCATAGACACCCTCTACACCTAGAGGAGAGGAGGTTCTACCACACCCATAGACAGGGGGCATCCTCTACACCTAGAGGAGAAGTTTCTACCATCACCATAGACAGGGGCATCATCTACACTTAGGAGAGGAGGTTCTACCATCAACATACGGAGGCATCCTCTACACCTAGCGGAGAGGAGGATCTACCATCACCATAGACAGGGGGCATCATCTACACCTAGAGGAGAGGAGTTCTATCACCATCACCAGACAAGGGGCACCTCTACACTAGAGAAGAGAGGTTCACCATCACCATAGACAGGGGCACTCTCTACACCTAGAGGAGAGGAGGTTCTACATCACCATAGACCGGGGCATCCTCTACACCTAGAGGAGAGGAGGTTCTACCATCACCATAGACAGGAGCATTCTCTACAGCTAGAAAGAGTGGGTTCAACCATCATTATACCGGAAAGTTCTCAATACCTAGAGAGGCGTCTACAATTTCCATAGACAGAGGACATCCTATACACCTAGAGGAGAAGGAGTTCTACCATCATCCCATAGCAGGGGGCATCCTCTACACCTAGAGTGAGGAGGCGGTTCGACCACACATAGCAGGGGGAATTCTCTACACCTAAGGAGAGGTGGTTCTACCATCACCATAACAGGGGTGTCATCTACACATAGGGGAGAGGCAGTTCTAACATAACCATAAGACAAGGGGCATCCTCTACATCTAGAGGCGAGGATGTTCAACCATCACCATGGACAGGAGGCATCTCTACACACAAAGAGGAGAGGAGGTTCTACCATTACTATAGACAGGGGGCATCCTCTACACCTAGAGAGAGGAGGTTCTACATCACCATATACGGGGGCATCCTCTACACCTAGAGAAGAGGAGGTTTTCTACCATCACCATGACAGGGCATCCTCTACACCTAGAGGAGAGGAGGTTCTACCATCACCATAGACAGGGGCATCCTCTACACCTAGAGGAGAGGAGGTTCTACCATCACCATAGACAGGAAGCATTCTCTACAGCTAGAAGAGAGGTGGTTCAACCATCATTATACACAGGAAAGTTCTCTATACCTAGAGGAGAGGCGCTTCTACAATTTCCAGACGAGACATCCTATACACCTGAGGAAGGAGGTTCTACCATCGCCATAGACAGGGGCATCCTCTACACCTATAGAGAAGAGGAGGTTCTAACCATCACATAGACAGGGGCATCCTCTACACCTAGAGGAGAGAGGTTCTAACCATCACCATAGACAGGGGCATCCTCTACACCTAGAGGAGAGGAGGTTCTACCATCACCATAGACAGGGGCATCCTCTACACCTAGAGGAAGGAGGTTCTTACCATCACCTAAACAGAAGCATTCTCTACAGCTAGAAGAGAGGTGGTTCAACCATCATTATACACAGGAAAGTTCTCTATACCTAGAGGAGAGGCGCTTCTACAATTTCCATAGACAGAGGACATCCTATACACCTAGAGGAGAGGAGGTTCTACCATCGCCATAGACAGGGGCATCCTCTACACCTAGAGGTGAGGCGGTTCTACCATCACCATAGCAGGGGGAATTCTCTACACCTAGAGGAGAGGTGGCTCTACCATCACCATAGACAGGGGGTGTCATCTACACATAGGGGAGAGGCAGTTCTACCATAACCATAGATAAGGGGCATCCTCTACATCTAGAGGCGAGGATGTTCAACCATCACCATGGACAGGGGGCATCTCCTACACCAAGAGGAGAGGAGGTTCTACCATTACTATAGACAGGGGGCATCCTCTACACCTAGAGGAGAGGAGGTTCTACTATCACCATATACGGGGGCATCCTCTACACATAGAGGAGAGGAGGTTCTACCATTACTATGAACAGGGGGCATCCTCTACACATAGAGGAGAGGAGGTTCTACCATTACTATGAACAGGGGGCATCCTCTACACCTAGAGGAGAGGTGATTCTACAATCACCATAGACGGGACATCCTCTACATCTAGATAGAGGAGCTTCTACCATCACCAATAGACAGAAGCATCCTCTACACGTAGGGAAGGTGGTTCTACCACACCATAGACAGGAACATCCTCTACACACTAGAGGAGTTCTACCATCACAATAGACAGGGGAATCCTCTACTACGCCTAGAGGAGGTTCTGCCATCACCATAGACAGGGGACATCCCTCGCCTAAAGAGGAGGTTCCAACATCACCATAGACAGGGGGCATCCTCTACACCTAGAGAGGAGATTCTACCATCAACATAGACAGGGGTTTCCTCTACACATGAGGAGAGGAAGTTCTACTACCATCCCATAGACAGGGGCATCCTCTACACCTAGAAGAGATTGTCTACCATCATCATAGACAGGGGACATCCTCTACACCTAGGGGAGAGGAGTTTCTACCACACAAAGCAGGGGCTCCTCTACACCTAAGAAGGATTCTACCTCGCCATAGACACCGGGCCATGCTCTACACCTAGAGGAGAGGGTTTCCACCTCCACCATAGACGGGGGACGTCCTCTACACCTAGAGGAGAGGAGGTTCTACATCATCATAGACAGGGGGCATCCTCTCACCTAGAGTAGAGGAGGTTCCCAACCACCCATAGACAGGGGACGTCCTCTACACCTAGAGGAGAGGAGGTTCCACCACCACCAATAGACAGGGGCATCCTCACACCTAGAGGAGGGGCTCTACCATGACCATAGACAGGGGACATCCTCTACAGCTATCAGAGAGAAGTTCTACCATCACCTAGACAGGGGGCACCCTCTACACCTAGAGGAGAGGAGGTTCTACCACCACCCATAACAGGGAGCATCCTCTCACCTAGAGGAGAGGAGGTTCTACCGTCACCATAGACAGGGGCATCCTCTACACCTAGAGAAGAGAGGTTTCTACCATCACATAGACAGGACATCCTCTACACCTAGAGGAGAGGGGTTCTTCCATCACCATAGACAGGGTCATCCTCTACACCTAAAGAGTTCTACCATCACCATACAGCAGGGCATCCTCTACACCTAGAGGAGAGGAGGTTCTACCATCACCATAGACAGGGGGCATCCTCTACACCTAGAGAAGAGAGGTTCTACCATCGCCATACACACACGGCATGCTCTACACCGTAGGAAGGAGGTTCCACCACTACCATAGACAGGGGACGTCCTCTACCCTAAGGAGAGAGGTTCTACCATCATCATAGACAGGGGGCATCCCTCTACACCTAGAGGAGAGAGTGTTCCATCACCACCATAGACAGGACGTCTCTCACCTAGAGGAGAGGAGGTTCCACCACCACCATAGACAGGGACTTCCTCTCACACTATGAGGAGGTTCTACACATTACTATGAACAGGGGGCATCCTCTCAACCTAGAGGAGAGGTGATTCTACATCACCATAGACAGGACATCCTCTACATCTAGATGAGAGGAGCTTCTACCATCACCATAGACAGAAGGCATCCTCTACACGTAGAGGAGAGGTGGTTCTACCATCACCATAGACAGGGAACATCCTCTACACCTAGAGGAGGTTCTACCATCACAATAGACAGGGGACATCCTCTACGCCTAGAGGAGTTCTGCCATCACCATAGACAGGGGACATCCTCTACGCCTAAAGGAAGGAGGTTCCAATCACCATAGACAGGGCATCCTCTACACCTAGAGGAGAGGAGATTCTACCATCAACATAGACAGGGGTGTCCTCTACACACAGAGAGGAAGGATTTCTACCATCACCATAGACAGGGGCATCCTCTACACCTAGAAGAGAGGAAGTTCTACCATCATCATAGACAGGGCACTCCTCTCACCTAGGGGAGAGGAGGTTCTACCATCCCAAAGACAGGGGGTCATCTCTACACCTAGAGAAGAGGAGGTTCTACCATCGCCAAGACCCCGGCATGCTCTACTACACCTAAGGAGAGGAGTTTCCACCACCACCATAGACAGGGAACGTCCTCTACACCTAGAGGAGAGGAGGTTCTACCATCATCATAGACAGGCATCCTCTACACCTAGAGTAGAGGAGGTTTCCACCACCACCATAGACAGGGGACGTCCTCTACACCTAGTAGAGAGGAGGTTCCACCACCACCATAGACGGGCATCCTCTACACCTAGAGGAGAGGAGGTTCAACCATCACCATGGAAGGGGGCTCCTCTACACCTAGAGAGAGGAGGGCCTCTTACCATGACCATAGACAGGGGACATCCTCTACAGCTATCAGAGAGAAGTTTCTACCCTCACCATAACAGGGGTCACCCTCTACACCTAGAGGAGAGGAGGTTCTACCCATCACCATAGACAGGGAGCATCCTCTACCCTAGAGGAGAGGAGGTTCTACACCGTCACCATAGACAGGGGCCATCCTCTACACCTAAGAAGAGAGGGTTCTACCATCACCATAGACAGGGGAACTCCTCTACACCTAGAGGAGAGAGGTTCTTCATCACATAGACAGGGCATCCTCTACACCTAAGGATTCTACCATCACCATGACAGGGGGCATCCTCTACACCGAGAGAAAGGAGTTTCTACCATCACCATAGACAGGGGGCATCTCTACACCTAGAGAAGAGGGTTCTACCATCGCCAACACACCGGGCATGCTCTACACCTAGTAGGAGAGGATGTCCACCACTACCATAGACAGGGGACGTCCTCTAACACCTAGAGGAGAGGAGGTTCACACCATCATAGACAGGGGGCATCCTCTACACCTAGAGGAGAGGAGGTTCCATCAACCACCATAGACAGGGGACGTCCTCTACACCTAGAGGAGAGGAGGTTTCCACCCCCACCAAGACAGGGGACGCCTCTACACCTAGAGGAGAGGAGGTTCAACCATCACCATGGACAGGGTGCATCCCTAACCCCTAGAGGAGTGGAGTTCTACCATCACCATAGACAGGGGGCATCCTCTACACCTAGAGGAAGGAGGTTCTAACCATCACTAGAGACAGGGGCATCCTATCACCTAGAGAAGAGGAGGTTCTACCATCACTATCGACAGGGGCATCCTCTACACCTAGAGGAAGGTGGTTCTACCATCACCATGAAGGGGTATCCTCTACCCTAGAGGAGAGAGGTTCTACCATCACCATAGACAGGGGGCATCCTCACACTAGAGGAGTGAGGTTCTACCATCACATAGACAGGGGGCAACCTCTAACCTAGAGAAGAGGATCTACAGAATCATGAAAGGGATCTCTTTGCTCTTGGCTGCAAGATTTATTATGGCGGACATTCTTTACACATTCAGAGGACCTCAATGCCTTAATGATGAAAAAAATTTTACTAATGTTAGAGGTTGGACTTAATGGCTTTATTCTCTTTTCCAACCTTATGTTCTATGATCAATATCACAAGTCATATTCATATTTCTGCCCCCCAAGTATTGTATATGTAAACCTTAGGTTTTTTTTCTTTTGTTCTTAAGTGCCAAACCAGCAGAGCCCAAGGGGCTTGGTGTCGCGAGCTGCCTTGATACAAACATTGAAAAAAAATGTGAAACTAAGAAAGAAATATGCAAGAAATCGGTGATGAATGTTTTACGTTTTCTGGAACTTTTGAGAGACCAGGTAACTTACCCTAAGCTGCCAATTTATGGAAACGGGGCCTATTCTTGTGATTGAGCACCAGAAATTGATGACAAATATATTATTTTTTAACAGATATACACCAACCAATTACACAATCCGAGGATGCATGACTTTCCTCACAATGCAAGCTTATTATAGGGAGGCTGGTTGGGATCAAAGTAATTATCAAAAAATTACGAGTGCAGAGCTCCAGAAGACCTCTGATTAATAAAGTAAAGAAATATGGCCAACATCAAACCTCCTTCAAAATCAACGTTCTACTTTCCGAATTGATAAGAAGATGTGCAGATTTCATGTACAGTCTGTGCAATGTTTTCTATTTTTCACATAGAGCTAAAATCTGTTTCAAAAGTGCCGACCACAAGAGGGAGCTCAGAGTTCCTGTCTATACTGGCTTAATTATTATATGCACTGTATATATAGTATACAGCAAGATGATGAGCTCCTCCTAGGGTGACTATAGCTTAAAAAGTTTGTATCATTCATCTTCTTATTTATCGAACTACTATTTGTCAATGTGTCTCTCTGTAGTTAACTCTGCCCCCTAACCTCTCCATGACTTTGAGCTCAATTTACATCTGTTTTTTACTCTATCGTTGAGTTAGCAGAGATTATATTTACAGGTCAGTTCAGTTAAATTGGGGGCACAAGGCAGGATACAGATCTGAGGAGGACAGAAGAAGCATTTTATTTTCCAGTGAGATTGTTTGTAGTTTGATTGCATGAAAGTTTGTTAGAAGTTATTGGTGATTTTAATAAATATTTTCTAATTTAAATGTAAATATAGGAACAATCATTCCCTGGATCTTAACTTACAACCCTTCTTCTGATTCTTTTGTACACCATATAAAGCCCAATGTATAGAGGCATTAACCCCTTAAGGACGTCGGCCATTTTGTAGCTTAAGGCTCAGCCCCATTTTTTGTATTCCACTTCTCTACACCTAGAGGAGAGGAGGTTCCACCACCACCATAGACAGGGGGCATCCTCTACACCTAGAGGAGAGGAGGTTCAACCATCACCATGGACAGGGGGCATCCTCTACACCTAGAGGAGAGGGGGCTCTACCATGACCATAGACAGGGGGACATCCTCTACAGCTATCAGAGAGAAGGTTCTACCATCACCATAGACAGGGGGCACCCTCTACACCTAGAGGAGAGGAGGTTCTACCATCACCATAGACAGGGAGCATCCTCTACACCTAGAGGAGAGGAGGTTCTACCGTCACCATAGACAGGGGGCATCCTCTACACCTAGAGAAGAGGAGGTTCTACCATCACCATAGACAGGGGACATCCTCTACACCTAGAGGAGAGGAGGTTCTTCCATCACCATAGACAGGGGGCATCCTCTACACCTAGAGGAGGTTCTACCATCACCATAGACAGGGGGCATCCTCTACACCTAGAGGAGAGGAGGTTCTACCATCACCATAGACAGGGGGCATCCTCTACACCTAGAGAAGAGGAGGTTCTACCATCGCCATACACACCGGGCATGCTCTACACCTAGAGGAGAGGAGGTTCCACCACTACCATAGACAGGGGACGTCCTCTACACCTAGAGGAGAGGAGGTTCTACCATCATCATAGACAGGGGGCATCCTCTACACCTAGAGGAGAGGAGGTTCCATCACCACCATAGACAGGGGACGTCCTCTACACCTAGAGGAGAGGAGGTTCCACCACCACCATAGACAGGGGACGTCCTCTACACATAGAGGAGAGGAGGTTCTACCATTACTATGAACAGGGGGCATCCTCTACACCTAGAGGAGAGGTGATTCTACAATCACCATAGACAGGGACATCCTCTACATCTAGATGAGAGGAGCTTCTACCATCACCATAGACAGAAGGCATCCTCTACACGTAGAGGAGAGGTGGTTCTACCATCACCATAGACAGGGAACATCCTCTACACCTAGAGGAGGTTCTACCATCACAATAGACAGGGGACATCCTCTACGCCTAGAGGAGGTTCTGCCATCACCATAGACAGGGGACATCCTCTACGCCTAAAGGAAGGGAGGTTCCAACATCACCATAGACAGGGGGCATCCTCTACACCTAGAGGAGAGGAGATTCTACCATCAACATAGACAGGGGTGTCCTCTACACATAGAGGAGAGGAAGTTCTACCATCACCATAGACAGGGGGCATCCTCTACACCTAGAAGAGAGGAAGTTCTACCATCATCATAGACAGGGGACATCCTCTACACCTAGGGGAGAGGAGGTTCTACCATCACCAAAGACAGGGGGCATCCTCTACACCTAGAGAAGAGGAGGTTCTACCATCGCCATAGACACCGGGCATGCTCTACACCTAGAGGAGAGGAGTTTCCACCTCCACCATAGACAGGGGACGTCCTCTACACCTAGAGGAGAGGAGGTTCTACCATCATCATAGACAGGGGGCATCCTCTACACCTAGAGTAGAGGAGGTTCCACCACCACCATAGACAGGGGACGTCCTCTACACCTAGAGGAGAGGAGGTTCCACCACCACCATAGACAGGGGGCATCCTCTACACCTAGAGGAGAGGAGGTTCAACCATCACCATGGACAGGGTGCATCCCCTACACCTAGAGGAGTGGAGGTTCTACCATCACCATAGACAGGGGGCATCCTCTACACCTAGAGGAGAGGAGGTTCTACCATCACTATAGACAGGGGGCATCCTATACACCTAGAGAAGAGGAGGTTCTACCATCACTATCGACAGGGGGCATCCTCTACACCTAGAGGAGAGGTGGTTCTACCATCACCATAGACAGGGGGTATCCTCTACACCTAGAGGAGAGGAGGTTCTACCATCACCATAGACAGGGGGCATCCTCTACACCTAGAGGAGTGGAGGTTCTACCATCACCATAGACAGGGGGCAACCTCTACACCTAGAGGAGAGGAGGATCTACAGAAATCAATGAAAGGGATCTCTTTGCTCTTGGCTGCAAGAATTTATTATGGCTGACATTCTTTACACATTCAAGAGGGACCTCAATGCCTTTATGATGAAAAAAACATTTTACTAATGTTAGAGGTTGGACTTAATGGACTTTATTCTCTTTTCCAACCTTATGTTCTATGATACAATATACAAGTCATATTCATATTTCTGCCCACTCAAGTATTGTATAATGTAAACCTTAGGTATTTTTTTCTTTTGTTCTTAAGTGCCAAAACCAGCAGAGCCCAAGGGGCTTTGGTGTCCGAGCTGCCTTGATACAAACA
>WNYA01002843.1:0-33359 GCA_019512145.1 Engystomops pustulosus | reverse complement strand
CGATTACCTTAGTGAGACCTTAGCAGGTCAGAGTAGCCTTATTAGAGTTAATAGTTAGTGCTTATTCTTATGAATATGTAGGCTGTTGAATCCTAGCAAGGTTTTCATATGAAAGATTCTGCACATGGCCAGTCCCTGCACTTTAATTATCTAGCCATGCTCATGGATACTACAAGCGCTCATTTAGCACCCTGAAAACTGTAAAGTATAACTGTGGATGTTCTGATGAGTATAGTTTTGTTCTTAGGTTATATTCAGTCCATTCTAGTCTGAATACTCCTTTATTTCATTTTCGGCTGATATCATTGAATTTCAACATCCCCATCTGTATACAGTTGATTTTGCTCTGGGTTGCTAAGAGTTAAGTTATCTGAGATGGGCAGATCTTTCCTCCACTCTGTAAAGGGGGTGGCTTGGGGCTCAAGGAAAACAAACAGGACAGTAAGCTCTAAATTGAGCCACTCAATGCTGTCACGTGTCTACTTGCCTCACATATCCAAGGATGATACGGGACAACCATGACGACTATACTGTCCTCTTACATGTTAGCACGGTGTGTAATCTGACATGTAGCTATACCTCCCTGTCCTCTTAAGAAAAGAAAACTGTAGAAAACTGTAAATCTTCTCTTTATTGATAGTAGACAGGAAAGGGTGAAACTATAGGATGAATAACAGTGGTATTCAGAATACATCAAATGATATGGTACATGGAATACAAAATCTGTCATTCACAACAACATGAGGTAATACATCACTCATACTAAAGCTACAGACATGTCAGCATATACATGGATAATGTGCTCACCAACTATGCTGGAATAGGCTGTTTGTAATGAACATGAGGTACAAACAAGTCATATGAAGTGGCTCCTCACACTGTAAGATATGAGGAAAGATGGCTGCTGTTATTACACACTACAGCAGTGATGGCGAACCTTTTAGAGACCGAGTGCCCAAACTACAACCAAGACCCACTTATTTATCGCAAAGTGCCAACACAGAAATTTCATTTGTGATTTATACTCCCTTCTCTGTCACAGCTTTATTCATAATCGCACCCTGAGGACACCAATAAAGCAGAAAATAGAAGAAATTTGG
Source organism: Engystomops pustulosus (assembly GCA_019512145.1). NCBI lineage: Eukaryota > Metazoa > Chordata > Amphibia > Anura > Leptodactylidae > Engystomops > Engystomops pustulosus. Next base: position 32,259 of record WNYA01002843.1, on the reverse strand, counting down.
ATGATCATTGTAGCTTCCCTCCAGGGTCCCATAAACAGGAGGAATTGTCTGGGGCCGGAGCAGGAGCTACAATGATAATCCAGATCTGTCCACACCTTCCCACACCTCCAGTAGTCCCAGGTAGCACTGTCACTTTAAAATAGCGCTGTGCACAGCAAGTCCTGGGCTGTCTGGGGCTGCAGGAAGATACCTGGAGTCATCTCTGATGATTGCCTGAGTGCCCACAGAAAGGGCTCCGAGTGCCACCTCTGGCACCAGTGCCATAGGTTCGCCACCACTGCACTACAGTAATAAACAATACCCACAATGCCTCAGGAGATTTCCCATAATGCTTAGAAGATTTCCCATAGTGCACTGAAAACTACAGCTAGTAAATGCACTAAACCACCAGTAGATGGCGCTGTTACCAACCTTACATTGCAGACGGAAACCTAAACAGCTGGATTTTCTGCATAGGACAGAACAACGACAGTCCCTCCCTAAGTCATAGTACAGACACAAAATAAGACTAACAAACGAATAACACAAGAAGCGATGTCGGCAGTCCAGGTTACAACAAAGATTGCGTATACAGTAAAGAATCGGAATCCAAGAAGGATAGTCAAAGGTACAATAGCAAAGATCAATAAAACAGAATAACAATAGAATAGGTATAGAAAATAGTACAGGCAAGATACAAAGCTGAGATATAGTAAAATAACCAATATAACCCGATGTTACACACTCACACTTCTGCTGGTCTGCTTTGTCTGGATGTCAGGGAACTGGTTCAACCAACTTCTGTACAGGGACTCTGACATCTCATATATGGTTTGTTGGCCATTTCATCTGTGCTTGTTTTAAGTCTTTTCCAGAACTTTCTGGCATTTATCTTGACTTTTGTGTCTTGGATTTCATAAAATTTTGCCTGTTTTTCTTTCCATCCTTTTGCCTATTGATTCTATACTACATTGCCCTCTTGTTTTTAACTAGTGATGTCTGGACCCATTAAAACTTGGGTTGGCCAAACCAAATTTTAAAACCCTGTTTTGGTCCGCGACAGCTATTGAAGCCCAACCAATAACACCTTTGATGGATGCTGACACTGACCATGGGTGTTAACTGTTTAAATGCCACTGGCAATGTCAGAAGTGGCATTTAAACTACTGTAGCTGCATCAGGAATTACATCCCTCACCAAAATGGTGGTGCCACCAGTTTAAATGCTGCTGGTGAAATTACCAGGGGCATTGAAAGAGGTATCATTCACCATGGGTGCCAGCACTGATCACGGCATTATTGGTGGGAGAGGGTCAGACTAACCCACTAACAAACCTAAAAACCTAGTTCTGACCCATATTTGTTGATCTATCTTCTATGTTTGTATTGTCCAGTCTTTTCCTCACTGTACTTCAAAGCAGAACGTGCCTTCCCAACCTTCCTCTACCTTGTGTCCAATTAATAAAACTAGGGTTTATTGAAAAATTAAAAAAAACAATTAAAATATATAAATGATAGCCTTTTCTTGATTTTACTTTAGTTCTGTCCTAAACCTGACAATAGTAGAAAATTTGAGCTCAACAGACACAAATATTTTATAATTTAGGTCAACTCCTTAACATGCAGGAGGAAAATTATTAAACATCATGACAGTGGGAAACTTCGTACGGCTACATCTACGGATCCCTGGCACCTAGAAACACAATCTTAAACAGCAGAATTTCTCCTAGATTGTGTATGGCTAGTTGACAGAACCACTGCTATCCACCCTAAAATTGATGCTAAAAAATGTAGATTTTCGATTGTAACTTTAAGAGTAGATATCTCTGCTTCTGTGAAGCATTCATACGCAATCCTTATAGAATATTAAAGGGGAGTATTTTTATTAAAAGGAATTGTGTTTCTGGGTGCAGGGGTTCAGGACATATTCAAAGTGTACTCCCCTCCAGCCAGTCAGCTGAAGGCAGAATGTAGAAGAAGCTGCAGGAAAGATTTAGCTTGCAGTTTTGCAGAATTGTAGAAGTACATGCACCCTCTGCATCTGTAGCTAAACCTGGGAAAAGGTGATGGAATGATGCTGTACATATTTATTACATATCTGGGTAAAAGTTTATTCAGGTTTTCTGCTTTATTTAAAAAAAAAGCTTTTTTCACATTTGTCTTCTATTGGCAAATTTTAAAAAGAAAAAGATATGTAATTAGTAAAACTATCCTATCAAGTTAAAGTCACAATTTGGTATTCTTGTTCACTTTCCAGGGTATTATTATGTGTAAAGCAAACCATGAAATCTGGGCACAGCTTTGCAATAGGCCAAAAGCCAATTTTCATAAAAGGAATTACAATGAAAACTAATCTAAAGCTGGATGCAGATTTCAAAGGGTCCTCCACCAATGATGGAGACAGTTCCCCTCTTGCTCACTATAATAAAACTCGGCTGCAGGATTTGATGAGTGAAATGGAACTAGTCTACCTTGACCCATGTAGTTGCTGTAAAGCAAATTTTCCAGTTTTGTTTTTCAGGCAGTCTGAATATCCCACAATCATGTACTAAGCACAAAATAAATAATAAAATTGGTTGAAAACAGATTGAACAAAACTTTATTGGTATTTGGCTCTGTTTGGTAAAAAAGAGAGTACCCCTTTAAATCTGGGACATACATATTGTTGTCAAACTATTTCAAGCCTTTTGATGAAAGCTTTGACATTCCAGCAAATAATAGGGGTTTTTCAATGCACCTGTAAATAAATTTTAGCTCTGTCCTACTTTTGTACAGCAAAATTCTGTTGTCAGATTTTGATAAATATTCCTTTGAAACTCTGATTAACTAGCTACTTCCCCGTAAAACCCTATCTATGCACTTTTCTAAAAACAGTTCACAAAAGTGTCTTGAAAGTGTCTTGTATGTTTGACAAACATGGAGTAAGTTCCTCAAGTCACTTTTACAGTTACCGTTACTGTACTTTAGGTGCACCGTATTGTGTTTCAGCAGACATAATACAATTTATGTGCAATCTACACCAGAATATTGATGCAGACTGCTTAAGAAATTTGGGCCAATTGGGTGCACTTCTAACATAGAGCCTGCAACACAATTGTGTTGAGTCGCAGTAATAAATGTGGCACACTGTCCAACTCATTGGGGCAGATTTACTTACACGGTCCATTCGCGATCCAGTGGCGCGTTCTCTGCACTGGATTCGGGTCCGGCCGGGATTTAATAAGGTAGTTCCTCCGCCGTCCACCAGGTGGCGGAAAAGCATCTGAACGCACTGGAGTTCACCGGCTCGGGCTGAGTGAAGGTAAGTGCAAGCTCCGCGACACATTTTCCGTTCTTAAATGCGGCGGTTTTTCCGAATACGTCGGGTTTTTCGTTCGGCCACGCCCCCGATTGGCGTCGCGCGCATGCCGGCTCAGATGCGCCAAAATCCGATCGCGTGCGCCAAAATCCCGGGGCAATTCAGGTACAATCGGCGCAAATCGGAAATATTCGGGTAACACGTCGGGAAAACGCGAATCGGCCCCTTAGTAAATGACCCCCATTATGTGCAGAATTTTGTGAACACAGAGAAGCTGCGACACAAAACAGTTTGCACTTTCGTTTCAGTGCAAAGTCAGACAGAAAACTGGCACAAATACTTTAAAAATTTGACCATTATTGATTACATTCTGCTAAGATTCAGTTAATATTACAATTATACCACAATATGCAAACGTAATGTGAACACAAAGGGGCACATTTACTTACCCGGTCAGTTGTCCGAGGTTGATTCGGGTCTACTTTGATTCACTAAGGTCCGTGCGCCCGCTATCCACTGTTGCTGCTGTGCCGAGGTTCACCTTCTTTTTCCTGGTGCATGTAAGTGCTCATTTTGCGACTCTTCCGGTTCTTCCGAATCCATCGGGTTTTTTCGATGGCCACGCTGCCCGATTTCTGTCACGTGAAAGCCGATCGTTTGCGCCAATATCCTGGGGCAATTCGCCGCAAATCGGAAATATTCGGGAAACCCGACAAAAATGCGTTATTCGGACCCTTAGTAAATGAGCCCCAATGTAAGGTTGCGTTCATATGCTGTGTTTACAAAATGTTAACATTGCATTGATTTAAATAGTGTTTACATGCAGCAAATGCAATGTGAACACAATGGGGGGTGATTCATTTGGGCACATTTACTTAGCCGCTCATGTTGCGATCCACCAATCCGGACGGTGACGAAGATGAAAGTCAGGCGCGAGTTCCAACATCGTGCGCCGAATCCTGCATCTGTCGCTCTCCACACTGAGGTCCCCATGGAGTTCACCCTTCTTCTTACAGCTGTATGTGCAGTGCATGTCTTGCGACAACATGGCAATGTTGTCTGAATTGCCGCGTTCTGTCGCGGTTGTTCCGAATTTGTCGGGTTGTCCGACCGGCCCCCTTTAGTTGTAGGATCAGGGAGAGAGAACGAAACTTTCTCCAACAAGTCTTTTGCCAATTCCATACTGTTGGTTAAGGCGATGGTTCTATGTCTACAGGTTGACCAGTATTTAGTTCAGGTAGCTACTTGGCTCCTCTATTATTGTATGCCTCTTCTGTTTTGCCTTGTGTTTCTCCATTCGAGTACAGCTTACAATAGGCCTTTTCCATCTCATTTTTGTTATTTTTACAGCAGTTTCGCATTTGACTGATTATGATATGAGGTGGATGTGATATGTTCAAACTCCCACTCATTACAAAACCTTGCAAACCCTTTGCTTACAAACTGTGGTCTGCTATATGGGATGACAGAATCAGGAATCCCATGTTTAATAAATTGTGCTTTACAGCATTCTAGGGTGGTTTTTGAGGTATTAGCAACAGCATCAATCTCCCAGAAATATGAGCAATAATCAACAATTATTAAATACTCTTATCATGGAAAAGAAAATAAGTCCATGCCGAGCTTGCTCCATGACAGTTACAGTTCATGGGTTATCAGTGGTTCTTTTGTTTTTCGGCACATAAACCTGTTGCAAGTAAGACAGTTCTTTATTGCTTCTATTATCTCTGGACTCATGTATGGCCAGAAAATAACATCTCTGGCTTTAATTCCCAAGTGGATAGAAGGAGTTGTTATTGGATCTTGGTGCATCTTTTTTAGGTAGGATATACCTTTTATACACAATACTGTTTAGAAGTCTTATTTCAATTCTAAAGCCCAATAAACTTTTAGGCAAATAAACACATTTTCTCTCTAGTCAGGCCAACTTATAAGAACAAATGTTTTAATACCTGCAAGACTTCATCTGTTTAGGTCATGTTTAGTGCACCTGTGGATTGGTTGCCAAAACTCATAAATACTCCCTAAAGTTTATTTGCTCCAGCACTCTTGAAAATGCATCCTCTGCTTATATGGAGAACATCACATAATCTGGAGTATTTTTGTCCATTGGTTGCAAAGGTACTGTTTTTCCTGACAAGAAGTCCTCAATATACATTTCAGATCCTTTTCAGTTGACCACATCTAGATTTTATTTCTGTAACTATAACAGCATGCTCTAAAAATGTTTTGGTGCTCCTAGATGGCTCATTAATTATTTTTTGACAGTCTCCTTAGAGGTTCACATACATTTGAAAGATGTGGTAAGAGCTTTTAAATCCTAGCAGTGTCTGAACAGCTTGTGCATTTCCAGGCTTTGACATCCCTAGAATTGCTTTGACTTTGGATCTGGACAAAAAAAAGTCTCAAAAAGTAGTTAGAGATTGCCTGACAAAGTGGTGATAAATCCCCCTATGGCACTCTACATCACGTGTAAGCGGTTGCAATTTTTGGCATGTATCTGCTGAGAGAAGAGTCTTGTGTTTCCCTTTCACAACTTGGAATTGCAGTAGAATATGTTTTCTTTTTGTATCAACAATTCTGATTACATTGACAAATAGGTATCATACAGAGGGTACAAGAAAGTAGTATTATTCACTCTTTGTTTCATTGCAGCCAATTGGTAAGATCAAAAAAGTTATTTAACTTTTTGCTCATACATGTACACTCTTCACCCCATACTGACTGTAAAAACAGAAATGTACATATTTTTTTTCCAATTTGTTAAACAAGAAAAACATAAATATCACATGGTCATAAGTATTCAGCCCCTTTTCTCAGTATGGAGTAGAAGCAGCTTTTGAGCTAGTACAGCCAGGAGTCTTCTGGGAATGATGCAATAAGTTTTGAACACCTGGATTTGGGGATCCTCTGACATTCTTCCTTACAGATCCTCTCCAGTTCCCTTAGGTTGGATGGTAAACAATGCTTTCAAGTTTCTCCGGAGATATTCTATTGGGTTTAGGTCATGGCTCTGGCCAGGAATGATCACAGAGTGGTTCTGAAGCAACTGCTTTGTTATTTAAGCTGTATATTTAGAGTCATTGGAAGTCATTTACTAAGGGCCCGATTCACGTTTTCCCGACATGTTACATGAATATTTCCGATTTGCGCCGATTTACCCTAAATTGCCACGGGATTTTGGCGCACGCGACGGAAATCGGGGGGCGTGGCCGAACGAAAACCCAACGGATTTGGAAAAAACGGCGCATTTAAAAAACAAAAAGTGTTGCGGAGCTTGCACTTACCTTCACCAGGAATAGGCCGGTGTACTTGAGTGCATTTCAGCATCAGAGGAACTACCTTAGTAAATCCCGGCTGGACCCAAATCCACCACAGAGAATGCGCCGCTGGATCGCGAATGGACCGGGTAAGTAAATCTGCCCCATTGTCTGAGGTCTAGATTACTCTGGAAAAAGTTTTTATTGAGCATATCTCTATACTTGGCTGAATTCATCTTCAATTGCAACTAGTCGTCTAGTTCCTGCAGCTGAAAAACCCCCATTGCATGATGCTGCGACCACCATGTGTTACTATTCGGATTGTATTGCCAGGTGATGAGCAGGTGATGAGCAGCGTCTGTTTTTTTCCACATATACCACTTAGAATTAACACCAAAAGGTTTGTCTCACCAAACTAGAGAATCTTATTTCTCATAGTCTGGGAGTCATGTGTTTTTTTGCAAACGGTATGCGGTTTGCATTTGTCTTGCACTGGGAAGACTCTGGCAGACTCTGCCATAAACCCCCGACTTATTGAGGGCTGCAGTGATACATACAGAATACATACTTAACATACATAAAAATTTAAAAGTAACAAGCTATACATGTTAGATACATACTAAACATTTATTTTTGTACAAGTCGATTACCAAAGGGATAAATGACTGTCTGGATCTCTCCTTGTTAATTTTCAACTGTAAATACCTAACACTGAAAGTGCTCTTCGAGCATAGAGAGGATGCTTTTAATTTTTAGTTTTAGACCTAAACTTACACAGTATCCGTCTTTCAACCACTGATACAGAATTTTCAACCTTTACTCCAATTACCTTACTTGCTTGACAGTTAACTTTTTCAATACCTTGCCTATCCCATGCACTAATCCCAGTCCCGAAATGGGTAAATTGTGCTAGAAATCATTGTTTCATAAAACATAATTAACATTTTATTACAGACATTAAACGATTTCAATTCCCTGAGCAAACATAATCTAGATTGTCACGGGTGATTCCCGCAGCTGCTCCAGTGGCTCCGCAGCTTCGCGCAGCTGCTCCAGTGGCTCTGCAGCTTCCCGCTGCTGCTTCAGTGGCTCCGCAGCTTCCTGCAGCTGCTCCAGTGGCTCGCAGCTTCCTGTAGATGCGCTCTAGTGGCTCCGCAGCTTCCGCAGTTGCTCCAGTGGCTTCGCAGTTGCCAGTGCTGTACCAGAGCTCTGCAGCTGCCATGCGCTCCAGAGATCGCAGTTGCCGTGAAGCTTTTCCCCAGAGACTCCGCAGCTTGCAGTGTGCTCCCAGAGACTCCGCAGCTTGCTAGTGCTGCTCCAGAGACTCCGCAGCTTGCCAGTGCTGCTCCAGAGACTCCACAGCTGGCAGTGCTGCTCCGAGACTCCGAAGCTCTTTACCAGTGCTGCTCCCGAGGACTCCGCAGCTTCAAAAGGCCTGCTCCAGAGACTCCAAAGCTTCCCACTGCTCCGGCCTCCCATGAGGACACTCAGAGTCTCCACGGCCTCCACCTGCGGATCTTCAGCTCATTCTTCTGAGGGAGAAAGCCTTCCTGAGCGTTTTCAGAAGCCTCTGAGTTACCGTGTTCTGTGGTGTTCCTTGTTCCTGTGTTTGTGGGGTTTCGTGGTGTCCTTGTTCCGTGGTGTCCGTGGTGTCCGTGGTGGTCCTGGTGTCCTGTTGCAGTCCTGCTGCCATCCGTGGTCCTGCCTGCCATCTGTGGTTACTGCATGCCAGTCGTGGTCTTGCCTTCCCGTGGTCACCATGTCCCTACTTGGTGCCGCCGCGGGCCTAGTCGCAGAGTGGACCTGGGACTCCCCGCCACAGCAGACCATTCCCGCTTTGCGGCGGGCTCTGGCAAAGACCAGGAGTTCACTTAGACTTTGCTCCGGGTGCGGCTAAGGTTGTTATTCCCCGTGTGGTCCAGGGTGTCCACTGTCTATTCCCCTGATGACTGTGTCAAAGATAGTCCCTCCTCCGTCATTTTTCGCATGACACTTCCAGTTTAGGTCAATTTATAAATGAAAACCAAGTACTTATAAAACTTAAAATCACCACTTTACCTCCAATTTTCCAACATCATAGACTTATTAGTTGTACCTGATCTTACAATTATTCCTTAATTTAAATATAATTATTTGAAACAATATTTACTCCACTGAACAAACTTTGAAACAACTCCTCGGTATTCACCTTCAACCATCATGATCAATTTTACCAACCACCACCAAACGTGTCATCAGAAAAATTTCTGCAAATGACAGATGCTACTCCAATACTGGAAATGTTATTATACAATTTAAATATGTAAGAAGTTCAAAACAGTGCCTGAGGAACCCCAGATTACTTATAACAGCCTCCAATGACTGACCAAGTACACACATTGCTAGGCGACCAATCAATAATCACTTAGAGATGAGCGAACATGCTCGTCCGAGCTTATTCTCGGTCGAGATTAGGGTACTCGAACTGCTTTGCTCGGACGATACTCTGCACGCTCGAGGAAAATGGCAGCTCCCGGTTTTGCTTTTTGGGGCCAGAAACAGAGCCAATCACAAGCCAGGAGACCTGCCACTCCACCCAGCATGACGTGGTACCCTTACACGCGTGATAGCAGTGGTTGGTGGCCAGATCAGGTGACCCTGGGATAGACTAGCCGCCTGCGCGCTGCTCGGATCCTCTGTGTCTGGATGCGCCTAGGAGGAGAGCTGCTGTGGTCAGGGAAAGCGTTAGGGTGTTCTATTAGCTTACTGTTAGGCCGAGTGATTCTCAAAGAACCCAACAGCCCTTCTTAGGGTCTACAATAACGTCTACTTTTTTTATTTAATTGCATCTAGTACCATTTGTGAGGAATTAGCAGGGGGACTTGTCCCGTTTGTGTTTAGCTCTTAGTGGCACACATATCCTAGCAAAGACCGAAGTGGGAAAATTTAGTAGGGGTGGATTTCAATTAGGCACTAACTCAGTGTCATCTCATCTGACAGTAGTGTGCTTTGATACTTGGCTAGAAAATAGCCATAGGAGAATACAAAGAGCTACTTACGCATACAGTAGCGTTCTATATATTTGATTTCTGGTTGATCTGCTGGGTGGCTGTACTTTCTGCAGTGCATGTACTAGCCAATTCTGAGCAATTTGTAGTGAGACTTGGAACGCTGTGTTCTGCGCTTAGTGACGCACATATCCAAGCAAGACCGAGGGGGAAAATTTAGTAGGGGTTGGATTTCAATTAGGCCTAACTCAGTGTCATCTCTTGCCAGTAGTGTGCTTGATACTTGGCTAGAAAATAGCCATAGGAGATACAAAGAGCTTCTTACGGCATACAGTAGCGTTCTATATATTTGATTTTCGGGTTGATCGCTGGTGGACTTGACTTTCTGCAGTGATGTACTAGCCAATTCTGAGCAATTGTAGTGAGACTTGCGACCCGCTGTGTTCTTGCGCTTAGTGACGCACATATCCATAGCAAAAGACCGAGTGGGAAAAATTTAGTAGGGGTTGGATTTCAATTAGGCAATAACTCAGTGTCACTTCATTCTGGCATATAGTGTGCTTTGATACTTGGCTGAAAATAGCCATGCAATAGGATAGCATTGTTTGGTTTTTAAAAAACTCAAAAAAAACAAAAAACACAAAAAAAAAAAAAAAACACAAAAAAAACAAAAAAAGTAAAAAAAAAAATAAGTTATAACTATCTATTTTAAAATGTTTTAACACGAGGGCTAGGGGTAGAGGGGAGGGAGGGGACGTGGGCGTCCAACTACTGCAGGGGTCAGAGGCGGGTCCCTGGGGGGGGTGAGACACCACATGCTGATGAGGGAGCAGGGAACGCCGCAGAGCTACACTCCCTGGTTCATGTCTGAAGTTACTGGGACTCGTGGAGAGCACTGTTGAGGCCAGAACAGTGCGCAGGTGATGTCGTGAGATTGCTGACACCATGCCTTCGAGCAATTTGTTCCACCCCCAGTCAGTTCTCCACGCAGTCCACCATGTTACCGAAATCGCCACTCCTCCAGCTCCCTGCACCTCAGCCTCCTCCCCCCCAGTCTGCCCCTCCAGGAAAATTTGGCATTTGAACCGCACGTGTACATTCTGAGAACGCTGTCTTGGACCCTTCCCACAGTCACAACCATGTCCGGTTGCTGACGAGATTTTCCGATTGGCCAGGTTTTCCAACAGTCACAGTCTGTGGGTGATGATGACCTTCTTGACGTGAGTGGAAGTGTGTAAGAGAGGTTGTCCGACGATGAGGAGACACGGTTGTCAGACAGTGGGGAAGTGTGTTGTCAGGGCAGGAAGTCCGAGGGGGAGCAGACTGAGGGATCGGAGGATGATGAGGTGGACAGACCAAGCTGGGTTAGACGGGCCCGGGCCTGAACACAGTGCTTATGAGACGGAGGAGAGTCCCTCGACCAGAACAGGTTGGAAGAGGCAGTTGGTGGGCGCACGAGGAGAGGCCAGTGGCCAGAGCTGGGGCCTCAGCGCCAATGTGTCACCTAGTGAAGTCTCGTGGGCGAGGGCTCTGCTGGCGAGGGCTTAATCTTCAGACCCACGTCTGGGTCTTAAGGAAACACCCGATGAACCGCGCAAAGACTGTGGGTGTGCAACTTGTGCACAACCAGGCTCCAGCGGTGTTCCACACACTACTAGAGCTTACTACCAAGTATGGCCAGGCATATGAATGCCTAACACCCACAGTGGCAAACAACCGTTCACTCCGTGCACTGTGCACATCCAATTCCTTCCACCCTGTGTCAGTGCGTGTAGTCAGCCCCTGCAAGGGACCCTTGCACAAAAAAACCCAATCGTCGCCACCTCCACGATTACCCTCCACATCGCTCCACCAGCTGTCAGCTCTCCATACCACCAGACGCCTGAGCGAGAACGATAAATAGATCACCACACGTCCTCACGCCACAAGCCCTATGTGCACATCCTTTTCCAGATTGCTAGCCTCTGGAGATGAGTGCTGCCTATAGAGCCTAGCAGTACCGAGCCGCACTTATCGACAACCTCATGGCGGCGCGCCCCCTCGTTTAATTTCGTCCCCGTCCGCCATACTTTTCCAGATGTGCGTCACAGCCCTGCCACCAGCCGTGTCAGACAAACATCCGTGCACACTGACCAACACGTTTTCTGACAAGGTCCCACCTGACAGGACACGTGTACAAGTGCTGGGCGCGGCAGGGGCCACTATATATCGTCGGACGGCACATTGGGTTTCACTATGGTTGGAGGGGCTGGGACCGGAGTCTGACAATGGGGCTAGCTCATCTATACGGCCGACCGCCGAGGATTGCGGGGCCTAACTCGCGTCCCATGGTGTTGGATCAGGCCTACTTGGTCCTCCTCCTCCTCCCACCCCCTCACGCCCCACCTCATACTCCGATAACATCCGTGGGCACGGCCACATCAGTTTCGGTAGTATCTAGCACAGCACAGTGCCGTCGCTAAGCGGACAGCAGGCGGTGCTTCCCAACTGCTGGAGCCTAGGCGACAAAAGGCACACCGCCCAAGAGCTATTCAGGGACATCACGGCGCAGAATGATCTGTGGCTGAGCAACTGACTGAAACCTCAAGCGGGAATGGTTGTGTGTCTGTGACCCAACTGCCGTTAAAATGAGGTGGCGGGATCTGCAAACTCGGCACAGACAGACACATGTGCATGCCTGGACCATTGGTAAATCTGATCGTTAGCACCCCGTTTCCATCCAGACATTACAACCAATATCCTCGTTTGATTTGCTCACGACAGGTGGCGGCCGCATCGTGGCATTTCAGGAAGTCCCAGACCAGATGCTGCCACTCTAGGCGCCAAGTCGCCTCATTTCTAGCCGCCAGCCTCCCACACTGCCCCGCTCAACCGACTGTTGGCGAGTGCCCCGATGCCTGGTGGGAATTCTAAACCCACTGACCATGTTACCAGAGCACCTTCCTTTCCTTGTACCAGTTTTAGGCCCAGCAGCCGATCTTTGCATCGACTGCCAGATGTCAAACTTCCATATCATGAATGGTAGTAAGGTCAGTCAGATTCCTAAAGTTACTGAGGAGTGGACGTGGATGTGATAATCTGATTCAGGTGCGGAGTAACTGTTGAGCCGAGTCAACAAGATGAGTCACCTTGGGCGATTGCGCCATCTCAGCCCTCAACCATTAAAGACTGCTTGGCCTCCCCCTCTGTTGAAAAAATAGTCTGGTCAGCAGAAGTCGGAAGCTTTGCGCTCGTCACAAGACGACGGGGTAAGCAATTCCCCCCTTGTTGAAGCCAAAGCACCTCAGGTCTGTTTTCAGCGCATATCGGAGGAGTGGATGTGGAGGGGAGGGAGGAAGAGAGGAGCATGTTGGTGAGACACAAGAGGGGACCATTGTTGAGTACTTATGGTCAGCGCGTATGGGCAGAAGAAGAGGGTCTGGAGAGCCCCGAGGAGGAGAACTGGACAGTTCAGGCAGTGAGGGCGGACGCTGAATTCTTACGCGTGGGTATCCTGCCCCGCGATGGGCCGATTTCATGCTAGGCTGATCTATCCGTGACCCTCGCGTTCAATGAATTCTATTCCAGCACCGATTACTGGGTTGTCACTCTCTGGACCACGGTACAAGCAAATTTTCCACTCGATCCCTCAGAGGAAAGGAGTCGGAGAATGCATGAATACCAGCAGGCCTGGTGCACAAGCTGAAACAGTATTTCCTTCGACAGCGCCTAGCGGCGAGTGCGTATTTGAGGGACAAGTAGCGGGGTAGGGAGGAGTAGGCGAGCAGGCAGTTGTCCCAGCACTGGCAAGGGTACGCTTTACAGGCTTTGCCAGCTTAGTCACACCCAGCAAAGACCTGTTCACCTGTCCCAGCTCGGCAGAGTAGGCTGATCTACAGAAAGTGGGAGGAGTACGTAGCTGACCATCCATCGTCCTAAATGATCAAACAGCTCCCTACAACTCGGGTTCAACGGCTGACAGGTGCACGAACTGGCCGCTTGTACGCCTTGGAGGTTCTGCCTGCCCTGCCGCTAGAGTCTTGCGAGCGGGTTTCAGTGTGCAGCGGGGTGGTCATCACCATAGCGTTTACACACTGTCGACTGACGAGCTGACAGGCTGACGCGATAAAATGATAAAGGGGATTCTCAGATATTTCAATCCCAACAGGTGAGGAAGCTCACCGGAACTAAATTGATCAACCTCCTCCTCCTCTCCTCACTTTTCCTCCTTCTCCTCCGTTTGCTACAGAAAGAGAGCGAAGGAAAGGAAAATGGTATTTTTTGACAGGGCCCACATGCTATTGCTATAGTACTTATGCATTTAATTTTTGGAGGTCCCACCTCCCCGGTCCTCTGTTTGATGAAACAATTTTTTTGTGAGTGCCACATAAGCATCAATTCTTCATTTACTGCAGGGCCACATCCCTGCTCCTCCTGGGTTGAAACAGTTTTGGGATGCCCAGCATACAGGCACTCCATCTTATTCATTTTACTGGAGGGCACCTACCTGCTCTCTGGTTTGAACATTTTTTGGATGACCACATACAGGAACTCCATCTATTCCATATGTAATGGAGGGCACATACCCTACTGTCCCTGGCTTTTTGCAAAAAATTTTGGGACTGCCCACTACAGGCCTCAATTATTCCATTTTCTTTTTTTACCCGCAGCGGCACCCCTACCTGCTCCTCTGGTTTAAACTTTGAGCGAGCACATACAGGAATCAATCTATTCCATTTTACTGGAGGGCACACCTACTGCTCCCTCTGGTTTGAAAATTTTTGGGATGCCACATACAGGCACTCATATATTCCATTTTTACTGAGGCCCACCTACCTGTCTTGGTTTGAAAATTTTTGGGACTGCCACATACAGGCAACTCAATCTATTCCATTTTTACTGCAGGGCCACCTACCTGGCTCTTGGTGTGAAACATTCTTTGGGACTGCCACAGAAGGCACTAAATATTTCCATTTTTAATGCAGCGCGACACCTACCTGCTCTCTGGTTTGCAACCTTTTTTGGGACTGCACCATACAGGCCATCTATTCCATTTTACTGTGGAGGGCAACCTCTACCTGATCCTCTGCGTTTGATGCAAAATTTTGGGCTGCCCACTACAGGAACTCAATATCATTCAATGTTTCTGCCAGGGCAACCTATCATGTCCTTTGGTTTGAAACATTTTTTGGGACTGCCCACATATCACGGACTCACTCTTTCCATTTATGAGGGCACCCACCTACTGCTCTCTGTTGAAAAAGTTTGGGACTGCCTACTAAGGCACCTATCCCAAATTAAATTGTCTCATAGCAGGCTCCAAAACGTTGTCTCCATGTCCCTCCCAAGTCCGTCCCATATAGCGCCTCTATACATCGACCTTACATCAAACCGAGGCCCCCCAGGTGTTGTCACCTGGCGAAATCTGCGGTCTGTTTTACATGGATCTAAACATCAAAGTTGTTAACTGCTGTCAGCCCCACCCTGCTGTGATTACCACAAAATCTACTGGCAAACTTTTACCTTTAGGGTATTTTTGCTCGGCGCTTCTTGCCGCTATCTGTTTCTTCACCCCACTTACATCACAGCCATATCCTGAAACTGTAAGAACGCTACTCCACTACACTTGATCCTTATACAAAAGGATTCCCTTAGACCGTGCGGTTGGGAGTAGCCTGAGACAGGGGCTTGGCAATTGCGAAGCTCGACTTGGCAACCGACGCCTAAGGCAAGCTCCATGCGCATCACTGCGTTCTTGCGAATCTGTTTACATTCCATTCAACCGCCAATTATCCACACTTCTAGCAACGCCGAGATCTACACTTAACTTGGTGCCACGCGCTGGGACCGCGTCTGCACCACCTGGGGATAGCGTATCATCCTAGCAACGACGCAGAGTGAGACATTGCGGGGGTCCTCGGTCCAGGGTCTCAAAGGTCCCATAACTATACTTCCTATCTCTCACTTCCCCTCCCTTACCTCCCCTCCTCCGGAACCCGCCTAATTTACATAGGTTGGGATTGCGCATAGTCGGTAGCTTAGGCACAGTACCCAGCAGTGTCTGTCGCTAGGACAGAGGCGGGTGCGAAATGTGGCCTAGGCACGATCACCGGCACCCGCCCGCGCTTTCCCGGATTCACATCACAGTTGTTACTTTGTCGCCCCACCTGTGGTCATCCCCCCATTCTTGCCCAACCTTTTACCATTTTAGGGCTTTCTTTCCCGCGTTTCTTGGCCATTGTTTCATTTCCCCTCCTCACCCGTCCATATCGATACTTTCGCCACTGCTCTACCATGATCCTCTCACCCGGTCTTGCCGGCCGGTTTGGGGAGTCCGTAGTACGCAGCCGGGTGATTGCTTGTGGGTAAATTGTGCTAGAAATCATTGTTTCATAAAACACAATTAACATTTTATTACAGACATTAAACAATTTCAATTCCCTGAGAAAACATAATCTAGATTGTCACGGGTGACCCCGCGATCCATGTCTTGCTTCCTGCAGCTGCTCAAGTGGCTCTGCAGCTTCCCGCTGCTGCTCCAGTGGCTCCGCAGCTTCCTGCAGCGGCTCCAGTGGCTCCGCAGCTTCCTGTAGCTGCTCTAGTGGCTCCGCAGCTTCCCGCAGTTGCTCCAGTGGCTTCGCAGCTTGCCAGTGCTGCTCCAGAGACTCTGCAGCTTGCCAATGCTGCTCCAGAGACTCCGCAGCTTGCCAGTGCTGCTCCAGAGACTCCGCAGCTGGCAGTGCTGCTCCGAGACTCCGCAGCTTACAGTGCTGCTCCCGAGACTCCGCAGCTTCAAAAGGCTGCTCCAGAGACTCCACAGCTTCCCACGGCTGCTCCGGCCTCCCATGAGGCCACTCCAGAGTCTCCACTGGCCTCCCCTGCCGGATCTTCAGCTCATTCTTCTGAGGAGAAAGCCTTCCTGAGCGTTTCCAGACGCCTCTGAGTTCCCGTGTTCTGTGGTGTTCCCGTGTTCCTGTGTTTCGTGGTGTTTCGTGGTGTTCCCTTGTTCCGTGGTGTCCTGTGGTGTCCTGTGGTGGTCCTGGTGTCCTGTTGCAGTCCTGCCTGCCATCCGTGGTCCTGCCTGCCATCTGTGGTTCTGCCTGCCATTCGTGGTCTTGCCTTCCCGTGGTCACCATGTCCCTACCTTGGCTGCCGCCGCGGGCCTAGTCGCAGAGTGACCTGGTGACTCCCCGCCACAGCAAGACCATCCCGCTTTGCGGCGGGCTCTGGCAAAGACCAGGAGTTCACTTAGACTCTGCTCCCGGGTTGCGGCTAAGGTTGTTATTCCCCGTGGTGGTCCAGGGTGTCCACTGTCTATTCCCCTGAGACTGTGTCAAAGATAGTCCCTTCCGTCATTTTTCGCATGACACTTCCAGTTTAGGTCAATTTATAAATGAACACCCAAGTACTTATAAATACTTACAAACTCAACCACTTTACCTCCAATTTTCACAACATCAATAGACTTATTAGTTTTACCTGATCTTACAATTATCTCCTTAATCTTAAATATAATTAATTTGAAACCAATATCTTCACTCCACTGAACAAACTTTGAAACAACTCCTCGGTATTCACCTTCACCATCATGATCAATTTTACCAACCACCACCAAAGTGTCATCAGAAAATTTCTGCAAATGACATGACTCACTCCAATACTGGAAATTTAATTTATCCAATTTAAATATGTAAGAAGTCAAAACAGTGCCCTGAGGAACCCCAAGATTACTTACAACAGCCTCCAATTGACTTGACCCAAGTTCACACATTGTAGGCGACCAATCAAATAATCACATATCCAATTTTTTAAACCAGCTGATACTTCCATCCTGGCAAGTTTGGCACATAGGAGTTCAGGTTTAAAGCGGTATTCCCACTTGGCAAATTAATGTTATTGATTGTATTATAAAAAGTTATACAATTTCCCAATATACTTTATGTATCAATTCCTCATGGTTTTTTAGATCTCTGCTTTCTGTCATTCTATAGAAAGCGTCTATGTTTCCTACCAGTAGACAGAAATCTGACCACGGTCACACAGGTGCACGGCTCGTTAGTCTAACAGAGAGTAATCAGAGCTGTGTGATATAACGAGCCGTGCACCTGCGTGACCATGATCAGATTTCTGTCCACTGGAAGTAAACATAGAAGCTTTCTACAGAAAGAGAGCAAGCAGAGATCTTGAAAACCGTGAGGAATAGATACAGAAAGTATATTGGGAAATTGTATAACTTTTTATAATACAAACAGTAACATAAATTTGCTGAAATGAGAACACCCCTTTAAAGAGGAACTTGTCGTCAAAAGATGACCTAATAAACCAACATCAGTTTTTTTATAAAGCAGCTTAACACCTACATGTTTATTTCATGATCCAGTGTGTTGGCACCAACCAGAAAATCATTTTTCAAATGGGATATTAAATGGTTGCATAAAGTCATGGAGGGTGGAGTGTTTAGTCCTGAAGTCAAGATCTTCCCATCTCACAATGCCTACTACGCTGCGATTGAGATCTTGAATCAATCTTCAGGAGATCTGGTTAGTAATTTTTCTGGAAGCAGGACCATCAATTGCAGTGATTGGGGTGTTCTGATGCAGGGAGAGCTTGACTTCAGACTTAAATGCTCCTCCTCCTTGACTTTATACAACCATTTCACATCTCACTTCAAAGTTGAAATGGATGATGCCATCACACTGGATCATGAAAGAAACATGATCTTATAGGTGTTCAGCTGCTTGACAACATGCTGGTAGCAGTTTATTAGGTCATTTTCTGCTGACAGGTTCCCTTTTATGTTAAATGCACTAGAGAAATCAAACATCAAATCAAAATCAACAACTGCCAAAACATTGAAGGCTGTAGATGGGAGTAACAATAAAAAATCATAAACATATATAACTTCTAACACTAGTGCTGAATCTGCAGCCACCAAATACAAAATGGACTCCAATAGAGATTAACATCTTAAAATTCACATTCCATAAATTACATCCTCTATTTTGCCCTTTTTAAAGTGATTTTAGGTTTACTTTGCTGCAAGTAACTTATGTAAAGTGAGAAATCCTGTTACTAGTCAGTGCTCTGTTATCTGGCTATAACCTTGGAATAGCTGGTAATGCATTATGCATTGTCTATGTGATAGACATTTACGGGAAATCGCTGACCTTTTCATTATGCTTTTCTTCTTGTTTGGCATGGTTACTACACATCCAAAATGTTTATCCTTTGGCTAACTTGCACGAGAGCCAATCAAAATGCAAAAAGTGCTGTACACGGAGAGATCTAATGCTGCTCTTGTCTTGTGGAAGATTTATGAGGTGTTTATATTCTGATTCAACATCATTAGAAGATGGAGATAACATCTGGATGAATGCGTTAAACTTGCAACCTCTGGGGTGTTAAAGGGATGTTCCATAAGGACATTAGATCAATGATCTTAGACAGATATAAAAGTATCTCCTGAAGTAATTCTATTAATATTTTATATCTGAGAAGAATGTTACATTTTCTCAGAGGAATGTACTGAAGAAACTAGGCACAATTGCAAAATCAGTGAAACAGGAAATGTACTTTTTTTTTTTTTTTGGGGGGGGGGGTAGGTTTTTATTCATAATTTGGAAATGTACTGTTTTCATAACATATCTCAATAAATATTTAATGTTGCATGAGCCAGTCACCAGCTAGTATGTATGTCAGATCCATGATCTGTCACCAGCCGTAATCGTCATATAACAAGTCCAAAGTGCATGGGCCATCAACCTCCGCTATCTATACATTTAGGCAGTCAACAATCTGTTACAAGCCACTGTCTAAATGGCATGAACAACATCAATGGTGCTTGATCCATCTCCAGCCTCCATGTTTATGCTCAGTGCACGGTCCATCACGAGCCACCATACTTATATACAGAGTCCATGGTGCATGGACCATCACCAGACACTTTCTATTTGTTTAGAGCCCATGCAGAATAACCTGCTTATCTGTATCAAGTCCTGATGGATAACACATACAGGAAGAGTAAACAGGATTGGTTAGTAAAAAGAGAGCCAAAGTTACATATAGTTAGGGAATGTGAAGAGATGGGTATAAGAGTACTTCTGAAACTTTGGTATTTGGGTAGTAGTCTGATAATGGTTGGGATAAAAGTATACACTTAGATCTATCTTACAATTTGAACAGGTAAGTTGATATTCGGAGTTTACCCCATAATAGAAGCATCAAAAATATGTCATGATCTTCAAAAAGATAGTAACACACCCTTGAAAGAAAAAAAGTTAAAGATCTCAACACTAGGATAAAACAACGTAAAACTCTAAATTGTTGTATCATAAAAGTCTAAACTGATGTAGACCCTCTCTATCAGCTGATATCTGTCACTACATGCAATGATCTGCTTGCATAGCTTATATATAAAAAAAAGAAAAGAGTTTATACTAAAGAGATTATTTGCTTCACAATATTTAGTAATTATCCATAGAATTGGGGTTTCTGGTGTTGACCACTACACAGAGAATGAGGAGGGCCGGGGAATAAATGTTGGACCCCCACCAATCTGATATTGCTACAGGAAGTTGACTACAGTTGTGTAAAACTGGCCCCTCTGATTTCCTTTGACTCAAATATAATGTGCTCTGAAAACACTGCTGGTTAATAGTTTTTTCTCACTTATTTACTTGGCTGCTGAACAGTGAACATGCTCCAACCAATTAGCAAAGCATTAGCCGCATTTCAGCGATGAAAGTGCCTTTTAAACGAAGGCATTTGTTCCAGATCATGCCAGACAGAGATCTGTATTTATTTCATAAATTCCCAATGTGTTCAGGGCATAATTATGTCTATATTATAATTATCCTGGCCAAATGTGTCCACAGAAAATGAGGTCAAATAACTCTGTTATAATTTCATCCTACAAACTGAGGTCAAGAAACAGAAAAATGAATACTGTATGTAGATACAAAGTCAAGTTGCATATAGTATAAATATTATTGTAGATATATTTTAATTTCTTTTTAGCGAAAGTAACTTATTTCCTGTTAAAACAGCACCACTGAAATTCCAAATCACATGTTTAAAATTTAAAGGGGTTGTCTGAAATAAAAAAAAATTATATATGGCGGGCGCCGGGAGCTGCATAAAAAAAATAACATGTACTTACCTCAGCTGTTCCTCCCAGTGTTCCGTGCTGCAGTCTCTCCGGTCCATGCTCCTGTTAGTTTACAGGGGCACAGAAGCTCTGCTGAGTTTGGCCAAGTTGGCCGGCCACGCCCACCCGTCCTCATATCTCAGCACATGATACAGCTATACAGGAACGTGTGGGTGTAGTTTCCCTATTAAGTAATTACATAATAAACTGTGGGGTGTATTTGTTTCTTTAAATCCATAGGAAGATAAAAAATATTTCAATATTTAATTGTTAATCCATTTTTTTTTAAGTACCAGTAAAGTTAAATGCTACCTATACCCATTAACAAATTCCTTGAAGGGTATAGCTAAAGAAATAAGGTCACTTTCTTATTGATTTTACTGTTCTGGTATATCAGGGGGTTTGCAAATGCAACATTTACCTGAAATGTAGTTGACCAAAAACACACTCGGGGTCATTTATCTTTATTTTTCTTCCTTTTCTTTATCTTCTATTCCACATGTTCTAAATGTTGCAAATGCCATTTATCTTTTCAAATTGTCTAAAATTTGCTCCACTTTTGGGTGCAAAAAACTCCAGATGACATCTCAGGGGGGCGGCGATCGAATCCAAGATGGAGGGGCCCTTTCCGAAGGCATTTATAGGGTTAACACCCATGATCAGTGGCAGCATGCCCCCGCAGCCAGCATGTGACGTAATACTACATCACATGTCGGTAAGCGGTTAACTTTGCCTCTCAGCTTCCCCAGTTTTTAATTTATCCACGCCTCCTACTGCAAGCCTCCTTCTGCTGCGGCCGGGGAACTAGGAGAGAGCACACATTCTGCTCTCTCCATCAAACCCTATAGCATACTGCGCTCTCTTGAAAAATACCAGCAATGCTACCTATTCAAACCTCCATAAGAGTAACAAAAATTAAATCCTATCAGAGGGTAAATTGAAAAATCTCATCTTTATTAACTCACTGATATGTGGGACTGCCTTGCCAGGGCTGAAGTAACTTCATGGACACTAGTGGGACAGATTAGACACGACCCCTCAACTTATGGTGGGTAGCCCATCCCAACCTGGCCAAGCAGAGTTCCATCTGAGAACTCAATATTAGTCTCATTTAGAAGTATTCTAAAATTATGCCATTGTACCATGTGTACACAACACTTGACTACCAGGTTATTGATTTTATACACCCAATGCTGTATGTTGCATTGTGTATTCTGGATACAGGGGTGGGGTGGTTAATATATTTTTAAAGACAATATTAATAAAGTTTGATGTTTTCATAATATACCACTTAAATATTCAGCTGTGGTAACTAATTTGGGTAGTAAGGATATTTGTTTGTAAAGTTTTGAAAACGGTGACTATTTCCAAATTTGTTACCAAATTCCCCTTTCTTTTACTAATGAGGAACATATCAACCAAAATTTACCAGTAACCTGACATACAATATGTTACAAGTAGACTCTTGTTTGCACAAATTGATTTTATTATTTTATTAGTAATTGTAACATATGGCACAGTAAGATGTACTACTTCATGCGTCACTAAATACCGTACTTTAGTAGCTCAAGATTGGGTTAGATGTCTTGAAACTCTTATCTGTTTTCCGGGTTACCCCCACCCCTTATTCCCTGTCTTCTTGAATTTCCCCTCTACATTATAGTATTACTAGGTTTACCTTTTTTGGTAAACTTTTTCCTTACCACCCGTATTTCGTGTTACTTATAATCTATATGTCACTTTTTTGTTGTTGGTGGACTTACCTCTACTTATTCTTTGTAAATTGTTTATGTTGCTAAATAAAGATTTTAAATAAAACTATCTCAAAATCACAGGGTTAGGCTAAAATGTTCTAAAATTATTATCAGATGGAGTTTGGGCACATAGGGCTTGGTCATCGAGGCACGAATGAGCTTGGTCGTTGAGGGGTTAATGACTTTATCGAGGAGAATAGGTTCCTGATGCCTGATTCTCTTATTAACCTTCCTACAAAATAATCTTTCCTTGCACTACAAAATAAGTGTTTTAAAGTTTTTAAATGTTTTGTTATATGTTTAATTCTTTAGCAATCATATTTTTGACTAAACTATGTAGTAATTACACAAAAGTGAATAAACAATATTGAACAGCTCACACACTCATAGTTTTCTATTTAGAGTAGTATTCAACTTAAACATAAGTTCACAGAGAAAGCACTTAGTCATTAGAAATTCAAAGAAATTGAAATCGGAAAAAGTTTTCCTCCAGCATTTATACAAAAGTTTATAAACATTCAAGGTTTATTTAAAACATTATTTTTAATGGATTTTACATTGAGCCAGAATCTAGGTGAGAATCACAAAGGGCCTGAAATGTTTGCTTTAGGTATGTACGGATTCTGATATCTAATAGATTGAAAAAAAAAAAACCTTGGACTTCTTAAACTTATAGATAGATGCTGAAGGAACAATTATTTTCTGGGTCTATTTCCTGTAATCTCATAAAGCATCAGCCCTTGGTAAACACCAGGCACATATTTACCACTTTAAGGGATTTTCACTCAAAATGCCAGGGGGATTTTCTAGGTAAGGAATTTTGTCTAAAGCTCTGATGAATTGTATATACGTGTGTGCCACACAATATTATTATTATAATATTATTTAAAGGGGTTATCCGGGTTTTAAAAATAACTGAGGCCCAAGCTGGGGTGGGCTAGTTAAACATAACAAACATCTACTTACCTCGTCCGGCGCACAGGGAGCTTCCGGCCGGCTGGAAGCTCCTATCCGACACCATCTCTCACCGCTTGCAACACTGAGAGATAGGGACGGATAGGAGGAGCCGGCCACATCCCGGACCGGAAGCTCCTTGTGCACGGCTTCCGTGCCCCTGTAAACAAACAGGGGCACGGATCGAAGGGACCGCGGCGCGGGACATTGGCGGCGCCGGAGGAGATAAGTACATGTTTATTATTTTTAAATATCCCTCCCCAGCCCAGCCATAAGAAATTTTTAAAACCCGGATAACCCCTTTAAAGCAAATAATTGATGTGGTTTGTGTAAGGAAAAGTTATACAATTTTCCAATATACTTTCTATATGGTTTTCTAGATCTCTGTTTGCTGCCATTGTATAGAAAGCTTCTCTGTTTACCTCCAGTAGATAGAAATCTGTCCATGGTCATGTGCCGTTATTATCACACAGAGTAATAGGAGATGTGTGATAATAAAGCCTTGTACATCTGTATGTCCATCACATCACCACGGACAGATTTCTATCTACTGGAAGTAAACATAGAAGCCTTCTATAGCAGAACAGCAAGCAGAGATCTAAAAACCATGATGAATTGTTACAGAATGTATATTGGAAAAATTTTCCAACTTTTACTTACAAAAACCATATCAAATATTTGTTAAAAGTGAACAACCCCTCTAAGAGTAACTTTTCTATTGTACAGTTGACCTGTTCACTTTTAGTCCATCTCACAGAAATGTGTAGCCCAAATTATGAAATGATTATTCTTAGTATACTTTGTAATTCCTCTTGTAAATAAAATCATATTCACATAAAAATGTTAGTAACATGAAATATTTCCAAAAAAGTGCATGTATCAGGCTTTGCATATTAGGATATCATAGGAAAACAAATCTGTTTTATAGAAGTTCTTAAAATGATAATCAAATGATCATCAGCCAGTATGACCACCTCTATAAAAGAAGAATTTCGAGCAATTTGGAGCATTCAGGCATATGTTACCAAATAAACAGTGAGAAAAAGTCAGCAATAATGGGGGTAATTTACTAAGGGCCCGATTCGCGTTTTCCCGACGTGTTACCCGAATATTTCCGATTTGCGGCGATTTTCCCTGTATTGCCCCGGGATTTTGGTGCATGCGATCGGATTGTGGCGTATCGGCGCCTGCATGCACGCGACGGAAATGGGGGGGTGGCCGAACGAAAACCCGACGGATTCGGAAAAACCGCTGCATTTAAAAAAAAAAAAGGGTCACGTGACTTGCACTTACCTTCACCAGGAATAGGCCGGTGAACTTCAGGGCATTCCAGTGGGCCTCGGGAAACTTCAGCGCAGCAGCTCCACTTGGTGGACGTCGGAGGAACTACCTTAGTGAATCCTGGCCGGACCCGAATCCACCGCAGGAACACGCCGCTGGAACGCGAATGGACCGGGTAAGTAAATCTGCCCCATTGTATCCATCAATCTGAGAAGGATCATAAGGTAATTGTCAAACTATTTAAACACTGAGAAAGATTTCTTACAAGTGAACCTTGTGATAAAACACAGCTTTGGCCAATAGACAGTAT
This sequence comes from Engystomops pustulosus, assembly GCA_019512145.1. Lineage (NCBI taxonomy): Eukaryota > Metazoa > Chordata > Amphibia > Anura > Leptodactylidae > Engystomops > Engystomops pustulosus. The sequence goes on along the minus strand of WNYA01002843.1, from coordinate 7,312 downwards.
TCTGTGGGATTGTTGCATGTTTGAGTCCTTTAAGGAGATCCTCAATCTATGCTCCTGTTTGCTGAGTATCTCATGTGTTCCTGAACTTAGCTTATTGTACAATTAAGGCCGCCTTGTAGGCGTTTGAAGACTTATAGCAGTTAATACTCCACTAGGGGATTCTGGGAAATATGCAAATACATTACTGGCTCATAAGGCTTCTTGAAAGCCATGCCTTATGTTAGGGGGGCTGCCTTACATGGTAGCAAAAAGAGGCATTGTCATGCTGTCCTGTGTAATGGGACCTTAAGATAGTTGTGCAAACACAAACAGACAGAAACCGAAATGAAGAATGGCTCAAAAGTTCATACAGAAGAATGTGACAAAGTGACAAAGTCATGTAGAAATGGGTGATTAAGGTATTGCTGTAAGAGATGGTGGGGTCTACAAGCTACTGATTTATAGAATATAAGTCATGAATACAAGTTTAAAGAGTAACTGTAATGGGGGGGGTTTTCCCCACAAATCAATAGCTCTTGGTTGTAAAACAACTTTGCCTATTATCTTTGTTACATATTGTATATGCAGCAGTTTCTTTGCTATCCCCCTCAGATTATCTCAGTGCTGCAATGGCTGAATCCTCAGCATATGTTGATAAGCCCTGAAGTCCATACTTTATTTAAAGTTTGTTTATCAATTGGGAGTTTTCATGGGAAGGGGCTGCTGCTCCCTACTTACAGAAGAGAAGGTCATGGAACAGAACTCTCTCTGTGTATGTAGCAGACCTGGATGTGCTCAGAACATTGGATACAGATGTCTCCTGCACAGAAACGTGGGGTACAAGATCTCCCCTGTTCTCCATCAATCCCTCCATCCCAGCCTGTGATTCTACAAAACTTTCTCTGTCTCTCTCTGCACCTCATGCTGCTCCCCTCCCCCACCTTGTCATCAGCAATTTCTAAACTGTGCAGATAAGCTATTAACCCTTAGTGCTCACACAGCCCAGGCTATAGACTTCACTTAACTGGTTTACTTATGATTTCTTCCATTTATTACATGTTCCCTGCTCCTTCAGGTCATGAAAGCTACCAGGCTGTCACCATATACATCGTGTATGTGCACTGTGCAATGTTCAGGTGATTTACTTGTGGAAAACTAAATGGATTTAATTCTAAATTACTTTGAGAGGAAACACAAGGCATCAATGGATCTGTGGGCAAGCTAGCTGGCCTCAGCCTGAGGGCATAGACTGACAGACATTAGTCTCTGCCCACTTCCTTCTGGTGAGAAAGATTTTTGTCAAACGCTTACAGAACAGAAAATGCTATAACTTTGGAAAGAAAAGGACAAGCAGGACAAAGTAGGCATCATTCTGTTTGTTTTTAAAGGGCAAATCACATATAATAATATGGTAAAATCATAACTTTACAGTTACACTTTAGGGTTCTGGAAGGTGGATTGGTCATTGACAGTTAGGATCCCATGACCCTCCATCATTGGCCATTTCATTGACAGGAATATCTGTGGTGAAGGACATTTCTGAACCAGGGGAGTCACTTAACACTTCTGAAAAGTGGTTGAGAACAATTAATAGATTAATACATAAATTAACTACTATCCTACCACCCACACACACATTACAGAAAACATTAAGTGGCCGACCCTTTTAAATTTGCTGCTGGATCTAGAAGCATCGGTATATAAACAAGCATATACTGCACCATTTGGTTGAAGTAGTTAATTTTAGGATATAAGATTTGAGCTGCTGCATTTTTCAGCTTAATCATTCCTGCTATATCCACCGTACCCTTTAAGCATGACAAACTGATTTCAACTGAAAGATAATCCTTTTAAAAGGACACACATTAGAATACACATAATGGAATAATCATTGATTGATACAGTCATGTGTGGAAAGAGACATCATTGTTTCTGGTATAGGTCAAATGTGTTAGTAACTGTCTTATTTAACACTTACCCTTTACAACAGATTACAAGTTACTTTTACAAAGTTTAAAATGTTTAAAAGTCTGTCACAGCAGTTTCTGAAATCGGAAAAATGAAATATTAATACACATAAAAAGATATGGCGTCAGTAGAAGTCCAATGGCCACATCGCCACCTTTATATTATCCTTTTTTCAATTAAAGAAACATATGAGGGTTTATTATCTATGGGACGAATTGCACTTGTGCACTAGTGGAAATAACTGTAACAAACAATTGTACAACTTTCTGGTGGCCTAATTTTTATGGCTTTCAATTTGCACACCATCTGACACATCGCCTTGCTTTTAGTCATGGCATAACATGCTTGTACCAAACTAAAACATCTAAAACACCAGATACCAATCCAGAACAAATGAAATGTACATCATTTAAACTTCAATTGCCCTAGATTGGAGGATTAGACATGAAGCTCTATAGAGTACAAATTTTTTGAGAAAATATATAAATCGTGACAGTAAGATTAGAATTATAGTAAAGATAAAATTCTATTGTATAATATGACCAAATTCAGAAAGCTTAGGAATGCACAACCTTATTTGTTTTTCCATTAAATAAAACAATAAGAAACAGGTCATAGCATCTGTGCATACAGCAGGTTACATCTATGAAAATTACAATGATTATGAAGTTGATTAAATTGACTCTGGAGTTCCCCCACCCATCTAGAGTACTAAAGTCTAAATAAAGAGTACAGTCTAGTCTATCATCTAAACAAAAAACTTTTTCATTAAAGTGAATTGCTTCCTTACAAAATCTGGGGGGAGGGGCTTTTTTGTTTTTGTAATTTTAGAAAAAATTGAAAACTATATAACAATTTTTTTTATTTCCCACTGTTGGCCACCAGAGGGAGTTTAAGCTGTGTACTTTGTCAATGCACACAATACACAGTCCAAAACAGAGTAAAATAAGGAGAAAACTTGTCAAAGATAGGACCCTCAGCTGTCTCTTTGGGTCATGGGACTTCAACTCCTGCCACAGTTTAGATAGTTACAAGAGACTATACATCTTGTATACATCTTCAAAGCTCTTTGTGCTTATAATTGGTTCATTAAAATATAACATGAGTCCCTCCCCTAAAATCCCCAGAGCGGAGTGATTTCCAGACTTGTGCAGTGTCATCGCTTTGACTGTATTGTTAAACTATTGGTATTGAGCATTTTTAGCAACCAGGACTATATAAAGTATAGTCTGTTTTCAAAATTTGCTCTCCTGCTTTGTGGAGAACATGAGCAGGACTTCATAGGTTCATCATAGGTTCTTATCAAGTTCATTGTCCTTTGGCAAGTAAAATACAATGATTAAGACCATGTCATTTCTAATGTTCAAAAAACTAGGTCTATCGTACAACATTTATGTTTCAGGTATCTTTTAATAAAAACATTTTTTAAAATACATTTTTTAAAGTATTTTGACTGCCCGAGATCAACCGGTTTTGTCTTTGGACTACAATTACCTGCCGCCAATGTAGCTTCTGGGGGCTGTTACCCACATTCCCCTGGAATAAACGAGAAGAATCCAGCGCTTCAATCTCAACTCATTTGATATTTCATTTTATTGTGACTCAGCAAATAAGCAGGGGAAACATTGTGATACATAGAGATATAGTGATCAACGTGTTTCGCTCAAGTGCCTTAATTTTACCCACACTCCCCTCTCTCCTGTAAATCAGGGCTTCTGTGAGTCAGGACTTCTTCTTCATGCACCTGGGATCCAGCAACCTACTCCTTAGCCAACCTAGAACTCCTTTTCTTTTGTCCAAAAATCACATGTGTTCCGTGCCTTGCATTGATAAAGTACACAGGTGATGCTCTATTTTCTGGTTTAAATAAAAAAAAATATTTTCTCAAAATCAGAAAAAAATAAGGCCCAAAAATGATAGGTGGACTGGTGCCGAAGTTCATTCATGGATGGCACAAAAGTGCAGAGGGAAACTCTGAAGAAACCACAGCTCTATTCAGACCTAATTTAGATGATAAGTGATGAGCTGTTTGAATGAACAGATGATGAAAAATGTATGTAATAGCCCCCCACATGTAATAAGAGTAAAATGTTATATCAACAAACATATCTGTGAACTGTGTCCTATAAATCGACCAATTGAGACCGTTTTTGATTTTATCAGATTTTACTTCTTTCAAATATATACATGTATTTTACATCATTTCATTTCATTTCATATTCTTCTTATATACAAAGTTAATTCCTCGGCTAGTAAATGTACAACCTAGTGAGTGTGCTGTCACTTTTAAATAATGGAAAAGTTCACCTTGTTTGGCGTTCTGGCAGTTGTATCGTCCACCTGTTGTGACGTTTCGAGGGCCACGCCCTCTTCTTCAGACGTGAGGCGTGGCCCTCGAAACGTCACAACAGGTGGACGATACCACTCTGTCGGGCTGAGACTCCCATGTCTCTGACTGTTGGACAGAGTGGTATCGTCCACCTGTTGTGACGTTTCGAGGGCCACACCCTCTTCCTCAGACGATACCACTCTGTCCAACAGTCAGAGACATGGGAGTCTCAGCCCTGGAGCCTTTGAACACGTGAGTGCTGCAAAAAAACTGCCAGAACGCCAAACAAGGTGAACTTTTCTATTATCACGTCTGATGTGTTCAGTTCTGGGGCAACAGCCTGGGTGCCCAAAGAGAAAGCTCAGACGGAACAGTATTCAAATATACCGCATATCTGCTCTTATAGTTTAAAAACATTTTTTAGGTTGACAGTCGGACTTGGATTACTTTAAACTACTCTTCATGATGTGTAATGCACACTAGATTGATGGTGTTCCCATGTTATCCTATATGTGAGTTTGTTGCTTGAGAGATTGCAGTGTATTTATTATGTTGATTGATAACCTGATTTATACTTTATTTGTGAGTTGTAAACTTAGGTTCTGTAACCTTCAGAAAACCCTGACATTTAAATGACTTGTGTTGTGCCTTTTAGAAGGGTCTGAAATCTACATTTTTCTAAGAGCATTAAGCATTACTTGCTTAAAATCATTCATAATAGACTGCCAAGCATCCCTAGTTTCCATCTTGAAGTGATTGCCTAAAAAAATTAATGACTAGACCAAGGTCGAGCATTTGTGAAAAACCTTTTTTTAAAATGGCTACATGCCGTAGAATTGTAAAGTTGGTCATACTACTGTTTTAATTTTCTATTAGGCAGCAATTATGGAAATTGTGCTACACATAAAGGTTTTGAGTTTGAAAAAGTAAAGTAGTATTTAACTTTTTAATACACTTTATACAGGAAAGCACATCATTTCAGAAAGGCTTTAGAATTGTGAATTAGCGAAAAGTCAAGGACACATACATTTCCGGCATCCAAGTTTAAAAGGCTGACCCTAGCTGTAAGTCTGAGGGCATGTGCACTATAGGAGAATGGTTTATATTCTTTTTAAAACAGTAGTTTTTATTAGATAAAAGAAAGGCATGTAATACATTAGATAATGTACAAATAAGAGCCACAATTATATAGCAGACAAGGCAGTACATCCCACATTATATTCCACATCTTGGGGGTCTTGGTTGTAACCATGCATCTTTCCCTAAGATCTTTACAGAACCAAGCTAGAGGTTAACAACCAACATCAGGCAAAATACATCCATCCATGCCACACTTACAATTTTTCTATGGTGCTTGAGTATAGCTAAATATCCAATCCCATTGTAGAAAACAGTACACCAAAACCAAGAAACCATAGAACACATAACATGGAGAACAGAACCAAATGAAGGGAATTTATGAAATGGAGGCACATCATATCCGCACTTGATATCCCCCTCTCCCCAACAGGTCATGCTGGATATATTAAGAGGTTCCAGAGTAAAGTACACCTGGATCAATTCTACACGGCCCACCCACTTGGCATGGAGGTGGCATAAGGGGGTAATATTCTCTAGTACAAGCCACGATAAATCACTTCACCCCCAATCGTAAGTGTTTTGTAGGTGAGTTGTCAGTTATTGTTTCACCATCTTTCAGAATAGTTTCTTTAGCAACCCAACAGCAGACAAGATACTTGCATGCAGCAACTATTACTGATGGCCGAAGATGGCAAGTAGAAATGGTAGTAGGATACTAATTTCTTTAAGAAAGGGGGACATCTAAATGTACCATCCCCTGCCATTGGTCAATTCTGATAATTCACATGTACAAGATGATTTTGTGGATACTATTGGTGCTCAGGCGTGATCAACACAGAGTAGGGGTAAAATACATGGCTCACCTTCTGCCATAGATGTGAATTATAGATAACTTCATTTTCTGAGCAGCAAAGTTTAAATGCAAGCAATGGTTCTCAGGAATTACATCTTAGTCCCATCATTCAACAATACACAAGTATCACAGTGCATCATAATTACAGTCAGAAGGAGAGGTGGGGACAAAAAAAAGCAAATGAAATCCCATGTTTTACCTTATTAAGTTCTTATTTTCAACTTGATGATATATATACACTCACCGGCCACTTTATTAGGTACACCATGCTAGTAACGGGTTGGACCCCCTTTTGCCTTCAGAACCGCCTCAATTCTTCATGGCATAGATTCAACAAGGTGCTGGAAGCATTCCTCAGAGATTTTGGTCCATATTGACATGATGGCATCACACAGTTGCCGCAGATTTGTCGGCTGCACATCCATGATGCGAATCTCCCGTTCCACCACATCCCAAAGATGCTCTATTGGATTGAGATCTGGTGACTGTGGAGGCCATTTGAGTACAGTGAACTCATTGTCATGTTCAAGAAACCAGTCTGAGATGATTCCAGCTTTATGACATGGCGCATTATCCTGCTGAAAGTAGCCATCAGATGTTGGGTACATTGTGGTCATAAAGGGATGGACATGGTCAGCAACAATACTCAGGTAGGCTGTGGCATTGCAACGATGCTCAATTGGTACCAAGGGGCCCAAAGAGTGCCAAGAAAATATTCCCCACACCATGACACCACCACCACCAGCCTGAACCGTTGATACAAGGCAGGATGGATCCATGCTTTCATGTTGTTGACGCCAAATTCTGACCCTACCATCCGAATGTCGCAGCAGAAATCGAGACTCATCAGACCAGGCAACGTTTTTCCAATCTTCTACTGTCCAATTTCGATGAGCTTGTGCAAATTGTAGCCTCAGTTTCCTGTTCTTAGCTGAAAGGAGTGGCACCCGGTGTGGTCTTCTGCTGCTGTAGCCCATCTGGAAAGGAGTGGCACCCGGTGTGGTCTTCTGCTGCTGTAGCCCATCTGTGCAGCAAAATAACATTGATGATTATGTTATAATATAGAAATGTTTTCTCTGACATATGTCTCTCAGCCCCTTCCC
>WNYA01002842.1:0-33369 GCA_019512145.1 Engystomops pustulosus | reverse complement strand
GCTGTGCTCTGTGCTCTCTGCAGCCAGTGTTATGTACTGTCTCTAGAAAGATGTGTAATCAGACCTCACACTGCTGTGCTCTGTTCTCTCTGCAGCCAGTGTTATGTATTGTCCCTGGAGAGATGTGTAATCAGACCTCACACTGCTGTGCTCTGTGCTCTCTGCAGCCAGTGTTATGTATTGTCCCTGGAGAGATGTGTAATCAGACCTCACACTGCTGTGCTCTATGCTCTCTGCAGCCAGTGTTAGGTATTGCCCCGGGAGAGATGTGTAATCAGACCTTTGTGTATGTTGTTAGTAGCAGCAGGACTGTCATATATGGATTTATATTCCAGCATTGTAGCTTCTCCAAGTGCACTGGTGGCGTGTCCTCACACTGCTGTGTTCTTAGCTCTTAAAATTTAGCTGTTTCACAGTCCCTCCCCTCTGCTTTGAGTAACTGCTATAGTATTCAAATGAAGTCCTGCTTCAGAATGACTCCTAAAAAAGAATAGGGATAAGTGCACAGAGCTAAGAGCACAGCAGTGTGAGGACAAATTAGTTTCCTGTTGCATTAGGAGACTCCATTTTACACCTTTTTACTTGGATAACTCCTCTATGCGTTTAAAATATATGGGCCTCGGAAATTTACATGTAAATACGCTCTTCCTTGTCACTAGGGCGGTAACCATTTTGATTTGTGACACACCCCCGAGGAAATCTAAGTTTCCCACCCTCTTGGCTAATAAGTCACATATAAACTTCTGAGGGCCAGATCTTATGAAAGGGTTGACGCATTTCAAAACAACAAACGCCAAATTAATCAGTGGGGACAACTATAGCAGGAGGAATGTCACCAAGGGACAGATACTGAGTATACGCTCAATCACCGCTCGTCCCTGATCCGGAGTCCTGCTACTTCCAACCCAGCTCAGCCCATCCAGGGGTAGGGGTAGTGGGGGACAAACGATAGCAGGAGGACATGTCACCAAGGGCAGAAGACTGAGTATCCGCTCAATCACCGCTCAGTCCCTGATCCGGAGTTCTGTGCTACTTCCACCAGCTACAGCACATCCATGGGACAACTATATGCAAGGAGGACATGTCACCCAAGGCACACTACTGAGTATCCGCTCAATCACCGCTCGTCCTGATCCGGAGTTCTGCTACTTCAACCCAGCTACCGCACAGCAGGTGTAGGGCTAGGGGGACAACTATATGGCAGAGGACATGTCACAAGGCAGATATGAGTATCCGCTCAATCACCCTCTGTCCTGATCCGGAGTCCAGCTACCGCACATTATAGGGGTAGCGGGACAAATATATGCAGGAGACATGTCACAAGGGCGCAGAATACGGAGTAGCCGCTCCATCACCGCTCCGGCCTGATCCGGGGTTCTGCTACTTCCACCCAAGCTACAGCACATATAGGGGTAGTGGGGACAACTATATGAAGGAGGGACATGTCACCAAGGGCAGAATACTGATATCGCTCAATCACGTCCGTCCCTGATCCGGAGTTCGGCTACTCAACCCCAGCTCAGAACATCCATGGAGACAAACTATATGCAGGAGGACATGTCACCAAGGGCACAATAGAGTATCCGCTAATCACCGCTCCGTCCCCTGATCCGGAGTTCTGCTACTTCCACCCCAGCTTACAGCACATCCAGGTGTAGGGTAGTGGGGACAAAAGCTATATGCAGGGGCGAATATACAAGTGCAGAATACTGAGTTCCGCCACTCAGCTTCCGTCCCTGATCCGGAGTCAGCTACAGCAACAAAGGGGTAGGGGGACAACTATATGCAGGAGGACCATGTACAGGGCAGGAAAATAATGGAGGTAGACCTCAATCACGCTCCGGCCCTGCATCCGGAGTTCGCTACTTCCACCCCAGCTCAGGACATATAGGGTAGTGGAGGACAAGATATGCTCAATTGAAGAGCAAGAACACAGCAGTGTGAGGACACTGCCACCAGTGCACTTGGAGAAGCTACAGCTGCGATGGAATATAAATCCAATATCACAGTCCTGCTTGCTACTACACAAATACAAAGGTTATTAACATCTCTCCTGGGACAAATACATAACACTGGCTGCAAAGAGCACCAGAGACAAACAGTGAGAGAGAACATTGCCCTGGTGCACTAGGGAGAAAACAGCGGACATATAAATCCATATATCACAGTCCTGCTGCTAGCAACAACTTGCACAAACTTATTCTTTAGACATCTCTCCTGGACAATACATAACATGAGTGCAGAGCGCACAGCGAAAGCAGTGTGCGGACATTTATACTTAACACTAGGCAACAGAGCACATTGTACTAAAAATGGCTGCGAGAACACAGAGCAAGAGATTAAGTAGTGTGAGGCACTCCCTCACAATTGATTTGGAGGAAACCATATATCACAGTCCTTGCGTAACTAACAACCTCACAAAAGATATGATCTCTCCCGGGGCAAACCTAAAACTGGCGAAGAGAGGCACAAGCAGTGTGAGGACATTTTAGTAACCTCGCCTACAGGGGGGGTTGTGTGGTTAAAGTTTGCTTAATGCAACATTTAAGCAGTTTATATTTGTTTAGTTTTTGGGAAAAACCTATAAACTTTACAGACAAGGGACAACATCCTTCTCATTCCTGGTAAGATGCATTTTTGAGCACAAGAAGCTATAAAAAGTGGACAAGCCCTTTAAGATTTCATAGCTACGGCTGTTGTCAGCTCTCACCTGTGAATTGTGTATTTACAGCGCGAATATAATATCATTCCATATTAATGTTCCTTTGTAAAGTCATTTCCCAACACTTTCATACGGGGCAGTAAATCCTGGGAGAAGAATAACTCCATCACTACAGCGCTCGTGTTTCCCGGCCCTCGCTGTAAATATGGCGGCGATATCCCCTCCGCTGTAAGTGATATATGTCCCCGGAGACCTCTGCTCTAACTGAGGATGTAGACCGCACTGCACACCGGGACCATCAAGGGGTCTCCGAAGGTAAAGCTCATCGTTCTGGGTGATCCTGTGCCCCCCGCACCTGGAGAGACACCAAACACACATACAGATTATGTCCTAAATATAGCTTATATATAATACTGCCCCCTATGTACAAGAATATAACTACTATAATACTGCCCCCTATGTACAAGAATATAACTACTATAATACTGCCCCCTAGTACAAGATAGTAATACTATAATACTGCCCCCTAGTTACAAGAATATACTAAAATACGGCCCCCTCTGGACAGGAATTAATAACTACTATAATAATGAGGCCCCCTATGTTACAGGATATAACTATATAAAACGTCCCTAGGTACAGAATATAAACTACATAATACTGTAGCCCGATGTACAAAAGAATAAACTACTATAATTACTTCCCGTATGTACAGGCCTGGGGCAATATGAACTACTATAATAATGCCACATGTACAGGAATATAACTAACTATAATAGGCCCCCTATGTACAGAATTAAACTACTATAAGAATGCCCCCAGTAATACAAGAATATACACTACTATAATACTGCCCCCTATGTACAGGAATATAACTACTATATACTGCCCCTATATACAAGAATACTAACTACTATAATTACGGCCCCCGTATGTACAAGAATATAACTACTAATAATACTGCCCATGTTAAAGGAATATAACTACAATAATCTGCCCCCTATGCAACAGAAATAACTACTATATACTGCCCCTCTATGTCAAGGTAATAATAAATACTAGATACTGCCCCTATGTACAAGAATATTAAAACTGTCCCCCTACCCCTATATGTGCTGTAGCTGGACTCCGGATGTGGTGACTATCCGGCAGAGTTGTGTATATGAGGGGATTATATGCAGAACCTCCCCCCGGAGACAATCAGATGCAGTAAATAATATTATGAAGTATTTTCCATTCCTATTGAAGATTGCTTTCTCCTTTGAATCCCGTATAATCTTCCAGCTGAGGATTGTGTAAAGCCGCGATGCTGGGGAATCGCTCAGCGGGATTATTGTTCGGAGGCTTCTTGTCCTACATCGGTGATAGATAAAACAAACATCTGATGCAGAACTGGAGGCAAACACGGCTCATGGCCCGACTACAGAGGCCGCGGCGCAGATGCTCGCTGCTAGGAACAGCCATCGCTCAACGCTCCAAATCACATGGCACCGACCGGCAGCGGGCGAGGGCTATGCCTAAGCTCACAGCAAGCATCCATATGGCAATCACACAACAGAGCTATAGGGTGGGGGTAAGGGCGCTCTGCACCCGGAGAGAGGCCCCAATACACAAGCAGAAGGAAAGAGAAAACAGGCCGAAAATGGAGATTACTGCCCAAAATGTGAAACACAAAGTCATTACATTATGTTACATTATATGGTATCATACAGCACTACGTTACACTACATTATACTGTATTGTAGTACATGATGTTACATTGTATTATATTATATTATACTACATGATGTTAAAGCCGAAGAATTCCCTGATCTCTGCTCTCCTGATCTCTGCCGGTTTTGTTCTCCATGACTTTTTTCATTCCATGCGTTTTCTACCGTGCTCCACGCGTAGTCTATAGAAGCCGCTTACCTTCCCGAATAGTGTTATTAGCACACCGGCGCCCTGACTCCGCTTTGGGGAGGCTTTTTTTGGGTCATCGCCAACGATTTTTACAGATCTCCTGCTGCTGGCATAGAGGACACAGGACAAGGGTAGGGTCCAATACTAAGACTCATGCAGATAGAAATCCACACAGCACTGCCTATACTAATATACACATTGTAGAATTAAAGGGGGATAACCTTACTAGCGAGCATCTCCAACAAACATAGATCCTGGTTCCCAATTGTCATCAACATCATCGTGCTGCTTGCTCCATGTTTAAAAGGCATTTTTAGTAAAGTTTGTAAGAGATGTCTAAAAACTTGTTTGTATGTTGTTGTAGCAGCAGGACTGTGAAATTAATTATGGATTTATATCAGATCCAGCGATGGTTCTCTCCCTAGGACTCGGCTGTTCGCTTCCGTTGTCCTGTCTCTGTTGAGCCAGTGTTATGTATTGTCTCGGAGAGATGTGTAATAAACCTTTGGTATTTTGTTAGTAGCGCAAAGCAGGACGTGTGAACTATGGATTTATATTCATAGCTTATTCCACAAGTGCACTGGTGAGTGTCCTCACACTGCTGTGCTCTGGCCTCTTGCAGCCAGTGTTATGTATTGTCTCTGGGAGAAGTGTATTTATAAATTTTTGTATACGTTGTTATTCAAAGACAGACTGTGGAAATATAGATTTATTTCCAGCATTTGGGATAGGTTGTCTCACACTGCTGTTGCTCTGCGTCTCTGCAGCCGTGTTATGTATTGCCCTGGAGAAATGGTGTATTATACTTTTGTGCTGTAACTTTGTTTATGTTGGTAGGAAACAGCGGGAACCCTGTGAACTATGATTTCTTTTCAGGACTGAGTGGAGGAGGTCCTCACACTGCTGTGCTCTGTACTATATTTTCAAGACAGTGTAGTAAATCTAAATCTAACATAATCTGGTATCAGAAACCTTTATATATGTTTTAGCGGCAGCATTACTGTAATTATATTCAGGAAAGTACGAAGAATGCGTCCTTACACTGCTTTTTTCCCCTCTGTGCTCTCCAGATACAATATAGGGTATTGGTCCATAGAGAGATGTATAAATCAGAAGCTTTGGTGGTATGTTGTTATAGCAGCAGGACTGTGAATCAGAATTTATATTCAATAATTGCACAAGTGGGAGTCGGACTGGCAGCAATCCTCTCCTTGGGGGGGGGGTTGCCCTTAACACTGCTGTGCTCTTTCCTCTCTGCAGCCAGTGTAGGTACTGGTCCAGGAGGGATGTGTAGCAGACCTTTGGTGTGTTTACTAGTAGAAACAGGACCGGGAAAACGGATTTATATTCCTCGAATGAATTGGGGTGTTCTCCCGTCACACGTCCCCGTGCTTGTGCTCCTTATACTCACTATTTGCATTCAGTATAGTAGTCAGCAGGTACTGTAACAAATGGATTTATATTGGCAGGATTGTACAATTTTAACAATGATAATACAGCTGCTAGGACTTGTTCTCATGGACATTTTTGGGAGTGACCTAAAAAATTCCTTATTCCTAATGTTAGATTACATTACGTACTTGGATACTGGAGTGTGGTTAAAGCCGTAAGTGTTTAGGATAATGGAGTGTGGTGGATACCGTACAGTACTGATACTGTAGTGTGGTGGATGCCGTACAGGTACTGGATATACTGGAGTGGTGCTGGATGCCGTACAGTATCTCGGGATACTCGGACACGTGTGGTGCAATCAAGCACTGGATACTGGAGTTTGGGTGGATGCCGTACAGCACGCATAACATGTAGTGCGGTGTGCGATGGCCCGTAACCATCGGATACTCGGAGTGGCCCTTTGGTGGTGGATGCCGTACGGGCCCTATTTTTTTTACTGGAGCAACGGACGGGAGTGTGGATGGTACAGTACAGTCCTGGATACTGGAGTGTCGGCGTGGATGCCGTACAGCACGGGATACTGAGTGCGGTGGATGTATATGCGATCTATTCCCACTCGCCTCCTGTTACCCTTCCTACTCATGGGCCACCCCTCCCCCACTTCTCTGGACTGTGTCCCTCGCCACCAGATCTGGCCGGTGTAGGTGGGCCGAGATGGGGGGGGCCGGGTGCCAGTATAGGATACTGGAGTGGTAGATGCGGCGTGGGGGTGCGGAGTGCCCTGGATACTGGAGTGGGTGGATGCCCGTACCAGATAGGATACTGGAGTGCGTGGATGCCCGTACAGTACTGGCTACTGGGAGCTTGTGGTTTGATTCCCGTACAATACGGAACTGGAGTGCGTGGATGCCGTACAAGACGCTTGATACTGGATTGCGTGGCTGCGTACAGTACAGGATACTGGAGGTGTGGTGGTGCCGTTACAATAACTGGATACTGAGTGTGGAGGATGCAGTACAGTCCAGGATCCTGGAGTGTGGTGGATGCCGTACATTCCAGTATACTGAAGTGTGCTGGTTCATTGTCATTATTATTATATTATACACATGAGGTTACATTGTATTATATTCGTTATACTACATATGTTACATTGTCATTATATTATATTCTAACTACATGATGTTTACATTGTAGTATAAATTATATATACTCCATGATGTTACATTGTATTATATTATTAATATCGAAAAAGACAAAAATGGGAATGCATATATGCAAATCACAAAATAAGTTTTATTGTTCAACAGGTACCTACATCACAATTAAAAGCCATTAAAAAGTCCTAAATTTGGACTGCCGGAGGAACAAAAGTCGACAATGGTATGGACGTCTACATGACATAACCATGACAAAATAACAATACCTTAATCTTCCGAGTATAAGCCTAGTTTTGCAACGACAAACTTGTCTCAAAACCCAAACCGGCTTATATCGAGTCAACTACAAAAATAAAGTCAAAACTTCACTCTTTCTGACGTCACCCATTGTCCTCTACTGTCTGGACAGTCTGAGACAGGAAGATGACCTACGGAGGACGTCGGAAAGATGAGTACAGTGTTATTTTTTTCCTACTCCAGGGGCCTGGGCAGGCTGTCATGCTACAGGTGCTGGCAGGCTGAATGCACAGGGGCTGGGCCGGCTGTATGCTACAGGGGCTGGGCTGCTGTATGCTAAAGGGGCTGTCAGGCTGTACAGCTACAGGGGCTGGGCAGGCTGTACTATCATTTTGCTGGCGGGGGCAAAAAAAGGCTGGATGCTCACGGGGGCTGGGCAGCTGTATGCTCCGGGGGCTGAGCAGGCTGTATGCTACAAGGGGAGGGGCTGGGCATGCTGTATGCTACAGGGGCTGGGCAGCTTTATGCTACAGGGCTGGCAGGCTTTATGCTACAGGCTGGCAGCTGTCTGCTACAGGGGTTTGGCAGGCGTAGCTACAGGGCTGGGCCATCGGTATCTACAGTCTGTGGCAGCTGTATCTACAGGGGCTGGCAAGGCTGTTGCTACAGGGCTGGGCAGGCTGTATGCTACAGGGCTTGGCAGGCTGAATGCTACAGAGGGGCTGGGCAGGCTTTATGCTACGGGGGCTGGGCAGGCTGTAATGCTACAGGGGCTGGGCAGGCTGTATGCTCAGTGGCTGGGCAGGGCTGTATGCTACGGGGCTGGGCAGGCTGTAACTACAGGGCTGGCATGCTGTATTCTACAAGGGCTGGGGCATGCTGTATGCTCAGGGCTGGGCAGCCGTATCTACGGGGGCTGGAGCTGTCTGCTACAGGGTTGGGGCAGGCTGTAGGCTACTGGCGCTGTGCATGCGTATGCTCGGGGGCTGGCAGCTGTATGCTACGGGGGCTGGCAGGCTGTTATGCTACGGGGGCTGGGCAGGCCTGTATGCTACATGGGGCTGGGCAGTCTGTATGCTACAGGGATGGGCAGGCTGTATGCTACAGGGGCTGGGCAGGCTGTATGCGACCGGGTTGGCAGGCTGTATGCACATGGCTGGCAGACTAATACTTGGAGGCTGTAACCAATGCATTTCCCACCCTCGGCTTATACTCACTCGCGTCAATAAGATTTTCCCAGTTTTTGTGTTGAAATAGGGGTTTCGGCTTTACTCGGGTCGGCTTATACTCGAGTATATACGGTATGTCACACAGTAAATGTCTAGAGAGCCTGTAAATGTAAGGAGACCAGAACAACTGGATAGAGCACCAATAAAATGACAAGTATACATATGATATAATTCTAATATCGTGGTCCCAGAGGGTCCTACATGGCCAGATCCATACTAGCCGGCAATGGTAAAAGCACATCTGAGCACATAATAGGTAAGTAGAAGATAAGGTTACCAGGCCCAACCTAAGTCTGGAGAGATGACCCGAACGCGTGTCGCCTATCAGTAGGCCTTCATCAGGAGTGATACTTGATAGGCGACACGCGTCGGGTCATCCTCTCCAGACTTAGGTTGGGACTGGTAACTTATCTTCTACTTACCTATCTCTGCTCATATGTCTTTATACATTTGCCGGCTAGTATGATCCTGGCCATGTAGACCCTATGGAGACCACGATGTTAGACTTATATACATATGTATTACTTGTCATTTTTATTGGTGCTCTATTCCATTTTTTCTGGTCTCCTTACATTTACAGTGATCTTCTAGAACATTTACTGTGTGCACATACCGTATATACTCGAGTATAAGCCGACCCGAGTATAAGCCGAAACCCCTAATTTCAACACAAAAACTGTGAAAACCTATTGACTCGAGTATAAGCCGGTGTGGGGAAATGCATTGGTCCAGCCCCCCAGTATATAGTCGCCAGCCCTGTAGTCTAGCAGCCCGGCCCAGCCCCTGTAAGCATACGCCTGCCCAGCCCTGTAGTAGGAAAAAAATAACACTGTACTCACTTTCCGACGTCCTCCTAGGTCGTCTTCTGTCTCGACGTCCCCAGACAGCAGAGTATTCGGTCCTGGGTGACTCAGAAAGGTGAGTTTTGACTTATTTTTTTATTGACTCGAGTATAACCGAGTTTTGGGTTTTTGAGCACAAATTTTGTGTTGAAAAACTAGGCTTATACTCGAGTATATAAGGTATTTGTTATTTGTCATTGTTATTGTCATGTATAAGTCCCATACCATTGTCTGACTTTGTTCCTCCTGCATGTCCAAATTTAGGACTTTTTAATGGCTTTTAATTGTGTTTATGTACATGTTGAACAATAAAAACTTATTTAGTTGATTTTGCATATATGCATCCCCATTTTTGTCTTTTCTATATTTACATAGTCTACTGGCTGCAGATTACCATATCTTGGCCCCACCCCGATATGATATGATATATTGTATTATATTATACTACATGATGTTACATTGTATTACACTACATGACACGTCCCTTCATTACAGTGTATTACTCTACATTATATCACACTACATTACATTGTACTGTATTATACTATATAACGCATCACACTATATATACACACAATATACATTATACTTTCTTATCCTATATTACACAAGAATATATTGGGGCATATTTACTAAGGGTCCGAACAGCGAATTTTCGTCGGGTTTTGCACTGAATTGCCCCGGGTTTTTGGTGGCACATCGGCGCCGGCTTGCATGTGACACTAATCAGGGGGCGTGGACGTGGGACAACCCAACTGATTTGGACAAACTGCAGAATTTAAAAACAAAATTGTGTCGTAAGATCAAGCACTAATACCTGCCCAGGAAGAAGGAAGTGAACTTCCGGGACCTGAGCGGGGAAGCGACACATGCAGGAATTTGGACGCACAATCTTAGTGAATCGCGGCAGCTTCGAATCCTCATCGGACAACGCATTTCGGGGATCGTGACGGGACGGGTAAGTAAATGTGCCCCATAGTGTCATACTGCACTACGTTACAGTACAGTCTTTTACTATACAAAGAACAGAGCCATCTACTCCCTGATCCATTCTCTATGTATGAGCTGATCTGTGGGGGTGCGGGGTGTTGCCCCCCCCCCCCCCTGAATGTTAATCATATTGATTTGAGATGATTGTATCAATATTATAAGACAGGAAACCCCCTTTAAGTAAGGTCTCTACCCCAGAACATAGAAGAAAACTGTAGGAAATATCCGGCTGCACTTGTGGGAATTTCCAGTGAGATCCACATTATATAGAGGAGAAACTGGAGTTTTGAGGATGAATAATTAATCCATTAGTACAGAGGTTTAGTTAATGAAGTGCCTTAATTACATTGTATCGCGCATTTCTAAGGTTATTGTGGGTTGTAAAACACTCCCCAGCGCTTCCGCGTTTTACACCCCCCCGGTTTTCCAATATTTTTCAAATGCACCCCCCCCCCCCCCCTTTTCACAGACTGAGTCTATTTCCTAATTTACTGGCCAATAAGTTCTGTATCTGCAGCTCTGGATACAAGGATTACAACAAAATACAACACGATACAACGCGATACAACACAATACAACACGATACAACACAATACAACACGATACAATATGATACAACACAATACAACACAATATAACGCGATACAACACAATACAACACGATACAACACAATACAACACGATACAACACAATACAATATGATACAACACAATACAACACGATACAACACAATACAACACGATACAACACAATACAACACAATACAACACAATACAACACATACAACTCGATACAACCAATACAACGCTATACAAAACGATACACACTATGATACAACACGATACCACACGGTACAAAAAACGTACAACACGATACAATTTATAACAATATATCAATATGATACCCTATACAACACATCACACGATACAACACAATACCACGCTATAACCACACAATACACGCGATACAACACGATACACTATGATAAAACACGATACACAACGTTACAGACACGGTACAACACGATACCATATGATACAATTGATACAATTGATGCCACACGATCAACCAATACACCCTATACAAAACACACTACAACGCGATACAACACAATACAACTCGATACAAAACACGATACACTATTATACAAACACTATACAGTGGATGCCGTACAGCACTGGATACTGGAGTGTGGTGGATGCCGTACAGTACTGGATACTGGAGTGCGGTGGATGCCGTACAGTACTGGATACTGGAGTGTGATGGATGCCGTACAGTACTGGATACTGGAGTGTGGTGGATGCCGTACAGTACAGTACTGGATACTGGAGTGTGGTGGATGCCGTACAGTACTGGATACTGGAGTGTGGTGGATGCCGTACAGTACTGGATACTGGAGTGTGGTGGATGCCGTACAGTACTGGATACTGGAGTATGGTGGATGTTGTACTGGTCCTGCTTCTCTGTTCTATTTTATTTGTATCGCCTTAGAGGCAGAATTACACAAGTAGAGGCCTCATTCCCCGGAGACAAATGTTGGGACATGGCAAAGGTAATATTTGTGGGGGCACAGGCAAACTCCCTCAGTCTAAACGGCTGACCTACAAAAAAGAGATTACATGGAATATGCAGAATGGTCCTACCATCTTAAAGGGGATTTCCAGGCCTAAAATATTGGTGACAAATTCAAAGAATAGGTTTTTTATATTTGAATGAGTCCAACACCCAGCACCCACATAGATCAGCTCAGAATGGAACAGCAAGCAGACAGCGCCATTCTCTGTGTAGTGGTCAGACCTGGTTACTGCAGATGATTTGAATCAGAAATAAGCTGCAGTGATTCCATTTAGCCACTACCCTGAGACTGGAGCTGTCTGCTTCCTGTCCCATTCTCTGGTGTGTGTGGGTTATTAGCACCCAAAACTCTAATAACTTGTCCTTAGGGTAAATTTTCAGTATTTTTATCCAGATTGATATATATAGTTTTAATCCAAGCCTATAAATAAAAATAATATGTTATCACCGGCGTAAGACTCAATCTTGTCTGTGAGATATTGCAGTTCCTCTATGATTTTGTCTTCTATGTGTTTCTTCCCCATGCCCAGGTTCCTCAAAGTATAAGTTGTAAAACGTCTTGTCGTCCTCCACGATTCTCCTGATGAAAAAAACACGCCTAGAAAAAGTAGGATTGATAGTTACAATTTTTGTGATGATATTTGTATATATTTTCATAGCAAATGGCGGCTGCCATCACCACCGGTCTCTGGTTGCACCCAGAAGCTACAGCAGTGAGGTGAGCGGACTCAATGATCGGGTTCGGCTGCCCTGATCCAAACATATTGCTGGATTCGGGGGCGGACTGGCCATTAAGCCCACCAGGGGAATCCCAGTGGGCCAACTCCTCTGGGACTGGTGCGGGGCCTTTCTGAGAGGCTGTATACTGAGGAAGAGGGGGGGGGGGGGCAGGCTGTCTATATACAAGGGCTGACTGTCTATATACAGGTGGTCTTATATGGCATTGTAATAGTAGTTATATTCCTGTACATAGGGGGCAGTATTATAGTAGTTATATTCCTGTACATAGGGGGCAGTATTAGTTATATTCCTGTACATAGGGGGCAGTATTATAGTAGTTATATTCCTGTACATAGGGGGCAGTTTTGAATCCTACTGATCTAATATTGATTAACTGTCCTGTTAATATCTAATTTCTTTAACCTGGAAAACCCCTTTAAGGATTGGTCATTAATAATCGCCAGAAACCTGGAAATGGTGGACATATTCTTCAGCAGAACATAAAGTATAACTCTTATGAATGAACTTATCCCTCACATTACAGACATGTCGCAGTAATGGTTCCTCAGCAGATTTTTTCCTTACGTCGTCCTTTTTCCCTGGAAAAACACGTCGTCGTCTCAGGTCGGTGCGGGAGATAAACTTATTTTTACAGGTGGGAAAAGTGTTACACAAAAGTTACACTTTATTTTCCATTACATTAATTCTTGTGAAATTTTAATTTTACTTCGGGGAATATGAGATTTATGGACGTCACACTGAGAAGGAAACGCAGGAGTGATGGGGTATTACTCTAAAGTGACCTTATGTTTTGAAACCTTAAAGGTGATTTCTGGGTTATTATGTTATGGTTCACATCACTCCATTACTATCCAGTCACTACAAGTACCAGCGCGACCAGACACCCTAGACTAGTGAGTTAGCATTACAGCCTTGCAGCGCTGGGGTCCTGGGTTCATGTCCCAGGGTCAACACCTGCAAAGAGTTTGTAAGTTCTCTCCGTGTTTGCGTGGGTTTCTTCCGGGTCCTCCGGTTTCCTCCCACACTCCAAATCATACTGGTAGGTTGATTTAGATTGTGAGCCCCATAGGGGACAGGGACTGATTTGGCAAACTCTGTGCAGCGCTGCGTAATCTGTGTGCGCTATATAAATAAAGGAATTATTATTATTATTTAAGATCAGGACAGGGGTCACTTTCAGGGGCTTTAAAACGGTGTGTAAGGAAATGTTCAATGATAAAATACTATTAAGTATTTATTACTATGACAAATAATTTAGATTTTTTTTGTGTTGTTTATGTGTATGCAGTATTTAGAGGCACAGAAATCTAACCCTTCCTGTTTCACTTGTCTGCTTTGCTTTGTAGACTGGGAGATGATCAATGGAGTCATCTCATTACAATTTACAGTATACAAGAGATTGTCAGCTTTATAATATGCTGGAGGCCTAGATAGGACTGTCCACTCACAGCAGTCCCAATAAGCTGTAACTCACTGCTTTCTCTGTATCACTCTGTATCAGCTCAGCTCTGTAGACTTGGACATCGCCAGCAGAGTCTTTTCATTATCTTTAGCAGATGAGTCAATTAATCATTATACTACACATTTAAATAGGACTGGAGAGTAACAATTGATCAATCATGATAGGGCGTCACTTCTTGCTTTATGAATTTTACTCGTTCATTGTGCTGTTCAGAGTAGGACATGTAGACATTGATGCTGAGTCATCTCGGTATCATAAGGGACCAGTTATCCCAGCTTTATTATACTGGGGGCTTGAATAAGGATGGAAAGTTTCAATAAATCACAATAGGCTGTCACTTCCTGCTTTCCGGATTTTACTTGTTAGCTGTGCTTTGTAGCAGGTAAGATCAAGACATGGACAGCAAAGTCATCTCATTACTATTAGGAACTAGGGAACTAATAATTTCTGGTTTTATTATGCCTGAGGGGGTTTAGATAAGGAAGAACAGTAATAATAGAAGTCATTTTTGTCTGTCACTTGCTTCTTTCTGGATATCATGTCATAGCTTTGCTGTGCAGAATGGGAAATGTTCCTAGTGTCATTTCATTATCACTCAAGAATGGGAAAAAAAATTTAATTACTGACAGCTTTATTGTACTACTGGTAGCATGGATAAGAATACACTGTAAGAATAGAAGTCATAGCAGGCTGTCACTATCTGCTTTCTAGAGCTAAAGTGCCAGCTTTCCTGTGCAGTCTGGAACTGGGTCAACAGAGTCATCTCATCATCATTATGGAGCAGACAAACTTATGACAACCCTCTTGTGCCACTAAAGGCCTTAGTAAGAAAAGAGAATAAGTTCCTGTTTTCGGGATTTCATGGAACAGATTTGCTGTACAGACTGGGACATATGGACATGGGCAGCAGAGTCATCTCAATATATTAGTAATCAATGAGTAATTACAATTATGGAAGTCAAAAGCTTCCTGAAAAGAGTTATCTGTGGTGTTACAGTCAGCCTTACAGGCTGTTCTAGTACAGCCATATGGTAACATATGCCCGGCACGTTCTATCTAGATCTTCCCAGCACGATGGGGTTTTCTTTCTAGTTTTCCATAGCATGATGTGTGCACAATCGTTGCAATTAGGGAACCATTATGTAATTCATTTGTGACTTAAGCTGTTGAATTTTAAGTGGGGAAAGTAATGAGTCATGATTGCAGCTCATTGCGAAAGAGGGGTCTGGACGGTACTGACACGGGGGCACTAGACGTCCTTTGCAATCAGGTAGGGGCTAAATATAGAACAGTCGCCCTGTTGTATGATAGCGCAGACTTTCCTGAGCCGTGATTACAGCACAGGCCTCACACCTCACACTGGTGACGCAGCTCGGCCAGACCCTGAGAAATCCTCCGCTCACAGTTTCCTAAGTCCTTAGATTTTGTCTTGAGGCGCAGTTTTAAGGGTTTTTTGCACTGGGGCTTCCCTGTCTTATGCTGCTGTAGATGGGCAACCCCCTATTCTTTATATGGTAAGGTAACATACAAATGATAGATCGAGATATACAAATGAATTCATATAGATACTGTAGATAGATAAATATGAGATAGATAGATAGATAGATATAGATACATATGAGAGAGAGAGAGAGAGAGAGAGAGATACATAGATAGCTATGAGATAGATAGATAGATATGAGATAGATAGATAGATATGAGATAGATAGATAGATAGATAGATAGATATGAGATAGATAGATATGAGAGAGAGAGAGAGAGAGATAGATAGATACATGTAGATACTGTGGATAGATAAATAGATACCGTTGATAGATACTTTAGATATATATAGCTAAAATATCAGTATTTTATATGTTTAGTGATATTTGTCTCTTTTCTAATTAGATCATCCACACACACACACACAATGGGGAGGAAACCACCAGACGGACGGATATCCCGCAGCTTCTCCTTTGTATATATTGTTATTTATGATAATTTACGCCATTTTATGAGGTGGTCGGATATCATTCAGTGTATTCCGATATGTGTGCTTCATATAGATAGACATGAGATACATAGATATATAGCTATTATTATCAGTTATTTTGATTCAGAAACCAAAGAGGAGGAGCAGCCAAAGTGGTAGAGTCCCGCATTAGGGGGGCCCCAAGACATAAGTTAAGACATAAGTCACTGATTTTAGTAAAATATAGGGTAGAAAGGAAAAGGGTGAAATGTTGTGCTTCCGGGTGAGAGATGATCACATAAATTAGTATTTAAAAGTTGTATTTTATTAGGGTGGTTGACAACGTGTTTTGATGCTGAACTGGCGTCTTCATCGGGTCAGATACGGTGGGACACACCAGGACACATTTACTTACATTCCCCCTGTAGATCCCCCGTGTATAATGCTCTGTGCCGAGATTCACTAAGATCGTGCGCCCGATATCCTGCATGTGTCGCTTCCACAGTTCTCCAACAGTTTTATTCACAAATAACCTTAAGACCGATATTAGACCCTGTGGGGCAGATTTACTTACACGGTCCATTCGCGATCCAGCAGCGCGTTCTCCGACGCTGATTCAAGTCTAAGGTAGTGCGCCCGTTGTCCACCAGGTGTCGCTGCTGCGCTGAAGTCCGTCGGAGTGCACTGAAGCTCACCAAGCTAGGCTGTGTGCAGGTAAGTGCGTGTCAAGCGACACATTTTTTTAAAAAAATACGGCGTTTTTTCCGAATCCGTCCAGTTTTCCGATGGCCACGCCCCCCCCCATTTCCGTCGCGTGCATGCCGGCGCCGTTGTGCCACAATCCGATCGCGTGCGCCAAAAACCCAGGGAAAATTCAGGGAATAATATTCGGGTAACCCCATGGAAAATCCCCTTAGTAAATGGCCCCTCTGTGTGTCCCGCTGTATCTGACCTGACGAAGTTCGGCATTGTCAACCACCCTAATATTATAAAACTTTTAAATAAAACTTTTAAATACTAATTTATGTTATCATCTCCTATCAGGAAGCGCAAAATTTCACCCTTTGCCCTTTTTACCCTATATTTTACTAAATTTATATTCCGGTCCATTACGGGGAACAAAGAGGGTGTGTGCTGCATCCATTGGGTGAAACAAGTATTGATTTCATGATCGACCTCTGACAACAATACTCCACTTAACCACTTTACACCAATGGGGTGCCCCTCTACAAAATGTTGTAAATTTATTTAAAAAAAATTTTTAAAAAAATTTAAATTGGCTGATTTTGATGTCCACAGCTGCTCCTGTACTGGTACTCCTGATATCTCACACGTCCGTGGTAGTAACGCTGTATTCCAGGAGCGTCCGCAGCGGCAGATGATGTCATGTAAGGTATTTCCCCGGCTCATGGAAAGATCTATTAAACACAATCTTCATGGTGAATTCAATCAATTATCAGCCAAGCGAGGCAGAACCAGCCACCTCAGTCCTGTAACACTCCTGGCTCACTAGACGCTGGGGTACTACACAATTCAGACAGTTTTTCTACCTACCTACACCTACTGCTTTATCAAGCAGTTTTCAATATGCAGGGGCACATTTACTTACCCGGTCCTGTCGCGATCCAGTGGCGCGTTCTCTGACGAGGATTCGGGTGTTCCGGCCATTTACTAAGGTCGTGCACCCGATGTCCACCAGGTGTCGCTGCCGCGCCGAGGTCCGCCGGAGTTCACCATCCTATTCCTGGTGCATGTAAGTGCGTGTCAAGCGGCACATTTTTATTTTTTTTAAGTACCCGTTTTCTCCGAATCCGTCGGGTTTTACGATGGCCACGCCCCCCATTTCTGTCACATGATAGCGGTTGCGCCAAAATCCGATCGCGTGCGCCAAAATCCCAGCAGAATTCTGCGCAAAACGGAAAAAGTCGGGAAACCCGACAAAAGTGCGACCGCGGAGCCCTTAGTAAATGAGCACCACAGTTTTTTTACGTCTTGTGTTGTCAAATTTATCACATCTTTGAAGGGAACCTGTCACCACCTAACCACCCCCACCCACCCACATTAACCAGCTACCCCTTCTCCTGACACAACTAACCCTGCCCCTCTCAGGAATGAGGGAGGGGGCAAAGAGGGAGTTGAGAGAGACATAGGCTGTGTGTTACTTACTGTAGAGAATTCCTGAATGGTGATGGTTTTGAGACATGAGTGACTTGTTGAAGAGAGTTGCAGAAGGAGGTGGGAATGAGGGAGCTGATTTCTCTTCATTGAGTCACACACAGCCAGTATCTCTCTCAACTCCCTCTTTTCCCCATTCCTGATGTGGGCGGGGTTAGCAGTGTCAGGAGGCGGGGCAGCTTGATTGTGTTGATTGCTTGATTGTTTACTGAAGTTCCTTGCCGCCATAACTAGATCTTTAGTAACAAAGGCAAAAAGGATGCCCCCTGCTGCCAGTATATGTCCATAGAAACGCTCAGTGTATACATCAGCAGCCCTCCTGGCGTATATGTGATGGGAATGTATCTGTTATCTGTAACTGTCCCATAAAAGTCAATGGAGCTGTGTCCTTCGTGACGTTTACTTGTAAAAAACTTCCAGACCGGAATTTCGGCTGGCATGGAGCTGGCATGACTTGGGTCCCCTGTTCTTCATATAACGGTGGGATCTCTGCTGCGCGGACATCTGCAGAGATCCAATGACTTCTGGTCTGCAGCAGAAATACACAGTTCGTCCTGATGATAGACACATAGAATACAATGTATATAGAAAATGTACCCAGGGGATGAGCACAACTAAATCATGGAATATGTAATGTAAATCATAGACCGGCCGCCGCAGCCTCATCCACAATATTTATGTGTGATGTGATTAATACGGACATATGGATATGACATATACAGTGTGGGGTCATATAGAAGCGTGACTAACACCCCACCCCCACCCTCCACCCCAAGTAACCGCACACTACATGTCATAACACCGATTCATCAATAAGTGATAGTGTATAGAATTTCTATTTTACATTCTTAAGATCTCTGCTTCATGTCAGTGAATGAGAATATAGTTACAGTCAGGGTCTGGAAACTGTTAGAGACCTATGACTTCTACAGCTGAGGGTTTGCGACCATTACATCCAGTCTATAAAACCTTCCATGAGATAAGACTGCTGAATGACACGTTAGCTGAACTGAAACACTGTAGCAAACCAACTGCACTAATTCAGTGTAACAAACTCTCAGCTGTGAGAAGTTTTAGGGTTTAGGGATATACTTTGTGTAATTGGATGAGGTGCTTGACAGTAGTGTATGTGATATACATAAAAGTGAGAATTTTATTGAAAAAAATTACTTTAAAAAATGACATTGATACAACAAATGGCATCACTGCCCTCTAGTGGGATCATGAGGTAACATAATATTTCAAATAAAATGGATGGACACCTTGGGAATATTATTTTGCTTTTGTAATGTGAAAAGATACATAATAAGATTTAGGTTAATTTCTTTGTATCCATGTTCATTGTGTATTGACACGTAGCAGTTTTATTGCAATATTTAACATCTGTAAAAACTCAATTCCACCAGGTGGAGTATTTTTTTTCGTATATTTACCCCTCTATAGTTTATAGCAGCAAAAAATATTTGTCACTAGGGGGAGCACAGGGGCTTAATAAAAACTGATTACACATGATCAATAATAGAAGACTGAGCCCTAATCGACCCCCAGTAATCAGGAATGTAATCAGCAGAATGTCAGGAACTAAAAATTACTCTAACCAGGCCAGACTGCTGTTATAGGGGGAGGTCCAGACTACACAGCCAGACTACTGTTATAGGGGGAGGTCCAGACTACACAGCCAGACTACTGTTATAGGGGGAGGTCCCGACTACAAAGCCAGACTGCTGTTCTAGGGGAAGGTCCAGACTACAAAGCCAGACTACTATTATAGGGGGAGGTCCAGACTACAAAGCCAGACTGCTGTTCTAGGGGAAGGTCCAGACTACACAGCCAGACTGCTGTTATAGGGGGAGGTCCCGACTACAAAGCCAGACTACTATTATAGGGGGAGGTCCAGACTACACAGACAGACTACTGTTATATGGGGAGGTCCAGACTACACAGCCAGACTGCTGTTGTAGGGGAAGGTCCAGACTACACAGCCAGACTACTGTTATAGGGGGAGGTCCCGACTACAAAGCCAGACTACTATTATAGGGGGAGGTCCAGACTACACAACAAGACTGCTGTTATAGCGGGAGGTCCAGACTACACATCCATTATCATAACCCAGGACGCAACATTTATCAGTCACCAGAGTCATCTAATTATGGAGGAGATGGTCATAAGACTCAACTCATTATCAATAGAGGGAAAAGTAAGCATCTCCGTATCTATGGATAGACACAGTCTGCAGAGTCATAGGGAGGAAGGAGACATTACCTCATCATTAGGGGTCAGCAGAGTCATCTCATAATCATTAGAAGAAAGAGTCATTTCCTTATCATGAGAGGTCAGAGTCATCTACTTATCCTTAGTAAACAGATTCAGCAGAGTCATCTCATTAACATTAGATCGTCCCCCTGTAGACACACTGCCCCCCCTCCTGTAGACACACTGCCCCCCATCCTCTCCCTGTAGACACAAAGCCCCCCCCCCCCTGTGGACACACCACAGCGACACTGGTACAATTGATCCGGGGGCCTTAGTGGGCCCTTCCAGCACCCTGCGCCCCACTTGCCCGGGTTAGCCGGGTGCTGCTGCTGGGCCTGCAGCTAGTGCTGGGTGGACATATTATACATTGATGGTTTTCAATTTTTTCATTATCTATATAAAAGAGCAGTAGGGAACACATATATAATGGGGGACATTTACTTTCCCGGTCCTGTCGCGATCCAGCGCCGCATGCTCTGTGGAGGTAGTGCGCCCTATGTCCACCAGGTGTCGCTACTGCGCTGAAGTCCGTCGGAGTTCGCAATCCGTTGCAGGGTGCAGGTAAGCGCGTGTGTGTCACTTTTTTAAAAAAAAAATACGTCGTTTTTTCCGAATCCATCGGGTTTTCTGGCGGCCATGTCCCCGATTTCCGGCGCATGCATGCCGGCAGCCGTTGCGCCATAATCCGATCACGTGCGCCAAAAACCATCAATTCAGGGAAAATCAACGCTACACAGTAATATTCGGGTAACCTGACGGAAAAACGCAATTCGGGCCTTAGTAAATGACCCCCAATATGATCCCTGCTAGCTGTTGCTCCAGTTGAAAAACTAAATAAAATAATAATGATAATAATTGATAATTGTTTTTTTTAAAAAAGGTCCAAAAATTAGTTACCTGTCACCTCACATAAAAATCTATTTATAGGGTGGGTGGAGGCATCATCAGCCATAGACTGGTTTGGGGAAGGAGCACCATCAGCCATCATTTTGGGTCGGGGAGGGTCACCGTCAGCCATAGATTTATCTGGGGTGGGGGAGGGGTGCAGTCAGCCATAGTCTGATCTGTGGTGGGGGCGCTGTCAGCCATGGTCTGATTTGGGGTGAGGTTGGCATCAAACATAGTCTAGAGTGGGGTACGGGAGGGGTGCAGTTAGCCATAGTCTTACCAATACTCATCAGAATTGGTAAGAAGAGTATTACCCTTCTTGAAAAAAATGTTAGTGTGACCTTTGAAAAAAATATAAACAAATAAATAAAGGCAGGTGATGTTTTTCAGACTACGTGCTTAGCCAGACACTAATGGACTTATTTACTAAGGCTCCAGCGGCCGCATTTTCGCTGGGTTTCCCAACATTCCGGGGATTGCGCCGGAGATTGTGTCGCACGCGGGCGGATTTTGGTGCATCTGCGCCGGCTTTCATGCGACAGAAATTCGATCCGACAGATTCGGACTAAGCGTGGTATATTTAACATTTAAATTTGTGTTGCATTCAATGCGCTTACATACAACAGGAGGAAGATGGTGAACTCTGGCGGACCTGATCAGGGAAGTGACACAAGCAGGAAATCGGGTGCACAATCTTCTTGAATTGCGGCGGATGTGCATTCCAATGGACATTCCGGATCGGGATTGCGCAGGACTGAGGTGGATGTGACAGTATGGTGTGTGACGTAACAGGGGGTACTAACAAAACGGATCACATGAGGTAAGCCCAGAACAGGGAATATGCTCAATAGCAATAACTGACATATAATGGGGGACATTTACTAAGGGTCCACGGAATGCATTTCCGTGGGGTTTCCCAACTATTTCCGTTTTGCGCCTCATTTAACAGGGGTTTTTGGCGCAAACGCCCCGACTTTCATGCAACACAAATCGGGGGCGTGGCCGTCGGACAACCCAACTGATTAGGACTAATCATATTGTGTCGCAAGACATACACTCACATACACCGGAAAGAAGAAGGTGAAATCCGGCAGACTTGAGTGGGGAAGCGACACATGCAGGATATCAAGTGCACAATCTTAGTGAATCGTGGCAGACTTCATCCTCGTCGGACAAGGCACCTAGGGGAGCGCGCAGGGACTGGGTAAGTAAATGTGCCCCAATGTGTGGATCCTGAGCATCCCTATAGTGCTAAAATGCACCTGACACACTACGGCTGCCAACTAAGGTATAACAGCTGATGCCTGTAACATGTTCCATTATTCTCGTTTTGAACTTGAGGGCATTGTATCATGTAGATAACATATGTTGACTCACAGTTCATATGTGTTTTAATCTTATATGTAACTTGGGTCGCTCCAGAGGAGAAAATGGTAGTCGTGTGCATGTTAAGCACAAATCACATTTTGGTTTACTGCAGCAGTGGTTTCCACTGTGGTGGAGCCGCATTTTTAAATTTTCTTGAGTTAAAAACATGTTAGGAGAATGAAGACTAGAGTATAGGGACAATACCATAAAAATACCTAAATTTAAAATATCGTTCAAAGTGGCATCATGACAGACTACATGAAATGTTTGTGAAAAGGTATTTACACTTTAAGTTTACAACATGAACAAACATATTTTGTAAATATCTAAAAGGCCTTTGTCTACTGCATGGCTTAGTGATCTTAGGTCTATTCAGCTGGTCATTTACATTAGGTTTTGTGGCTTTCAATGAGATCAGTCCGATGGGAGATGTCGGGGTGGATTTAGTGGTTTTGACTTAAGCATACTTAATGGGATTTGTTCTAAATATAGCTGCTAATGGCATATTTTTTGGTGAAAAGGACTTTTAAACATATACAATTGAGCCTCTGGGGCATCTGTATATGGCTCAAAAGCCCCTTCTGGTTCTGTTGGCTTCTCATTCACAGCTTCCTTCGGTGCTTATGCCAGCCTCCTACTTTCCCTTGACAGCGGCAAAAGAGCAGCCGGTCTGTGGGGGTCCCATCACTGAGACACCCACTGATCAGCAATTTAGGCCCTAGCCTAGGATAAGGCCTAACTTCCTTCATGGGAAAATGCCTTTATGGATCAGTCATATCAATCTCAGGTGCCTGACAGCGACTTTTTCACCTCCCCCTCAACTAAGTACTCAACTAAGCCATGCGTATTGTAAAGAAGGCCAAGATTTTTAATTTATATGCCATTCTTAGGAGTTGTATTGATCCTAGCATTTAGTATTTTCATCCCCGCAGGAGGACTAAACGTAAGGAAATTAGAGAAGAGTAGGATGAAAATAGAATGCATAAAAGCTGAATTTTTCTGTAACAAAACCACAGGGCTGGTGTTGTAAACCAGAAGGGGCCATATTTTGTAGTATTTGAGCACCTTTATGATATATATTCAATGTTTTACTTAAGCCCTGCACGTACAAGAATCGGTTCGGCATTCCTACACTATTGTAGGAATTAAATACATTTTTTTATATTTCTTAGCATCTAAACATTTTGCAGCATAAACTTTTGACATTTATGTGCTGATTCAAGATGAGCTTAATACTCAGATCAGTGTAAATGGGGATGCATCATGCATGTTCAGAGGCTTATTGAGCTCAACTTGGTTAAATTAGATGCAGTGACCATCTGTTAGTGTTTGTGACATTGTATAGTATTCTATTTTGGATTTATTACAGCATTTGTATTGAATAAGCTTATAACCCACCAGCATAAAGAAGTGATGTAATTAATTGTTAAACTTACTGAGACTTTCTTCTCATTCTTCCAGGACGAAGGGCTCAATAAAATACAATACAAATACATTTATTTTTGATCACCCAACAATATTTTTAGTTTAACTACAGGTCCAATACATGAAACAATCTTAGCACTGCAATAGGACAGCTGTACCAGAAGTCTCATAAAAAAGAATTACAGAAACCATAGCAATCACTTACCCCTATCAAGTTCACTTAGCTTACATATGAGCAGCTAAAAAACTCTTTACATGTACTTGAAAGGGGGTAGTTCAGATATATGGCAATCAAACCCTTACTATATGCATGTCAGGTCCAAACTCTCTAAAAGGATATGTGGCTGTGCTTTGTTTTGTTTGCCAAATACAAATAAAATAGATTTTTAACAAACAAATGCTGGCTATAGTAAGGGAGATTTGTAAAAGCAGGCACTTGGGTTGCAGAGGTGGGGGTGTGAGGTACTGAAGCTTGGATGAATGGAGCAGATTAAGAAATTAATATATTAAGGGGGGGCGGAGCTTGACCGTGAATAGTGATGGCTGTGTGATCTGCAGCCCCAGAAGAAGTGCTTGGTCCGAGTGCAAAACGCATTGTTCGTAATTATTATCCTCACTTTTACAGATTTTATCTATTTATTTTGTAATAAATTTTATGAATTAAATAATTTCGAAAAACAACAATTTGGGTTGTCCCAGCGCCAATAAAACGCTCATTATAGGTATGTACATTCAGGGGAATACTCAGACACTGCCACAGAAACTGCACAGGCACCAGCTACACGCAATTTTATTAAAGTCTTATTCCAAGCCCTTAGCCCCCTAGCAAGAGACCTAGCTGAAATAAAAAGCAATATTAAGCACCTCAGTCAAAGGCAGGTAGAGGCCTCACTAAATGATACGCTGCATTATAATTAGGAGATGGGCAAATCGATTCGAAGACATCTGCAGACCTGTAAGCCAATCATTGACCGGTAGGCTTATGTGATGTCACACAGCCCTATAAAAACTGTCAGCCATTTGCAATCTCTGCATTTCACACTGCATGTGCGGTCTGTAGCGGCTAGCTGCTTTTACTGTACTGTGCTATAGTGATTTCTACTCCTCTCACAGGCTGTGTGCGTTTATGGGGATCTGTATACACCAAGCAGTTCTTTTTTGTTACTGAATCAACTAGAAAAAAATCTTGTTTCATAAAAATGTTTCATATCCACACAGCTGCTGTACTGATTTCTGGACCTCTCCTAGGGTGTGTGTTTTGGGGAATCTGTGTACCCCAAATAGCACTTCTTTTTTGTTGCGACAAAAAAGCGACTAGGAAGAAATCCTAGGGTGTGTGTTTTGGGAATCTGTGTACCCCAAATAGCACTTCTTTTTTGTTGCAACAAAAAAGTGACTAGGAAGAAATCTGTTTCGTATCCACACAGCTGCTGTAGTGATTTCTGGACCACTCCCAGAGTGTCCGTTGTGGGGTATCTGTATAACGCAAATTTCAATACTTTTTTGTTGCTAAAGTTGAGAGCAAGAAATAAGTGTTAAATGCACGTAGTTTATAGAGTGATTTTCGTTCCAATTACAGGTTGTCCGTGGTGGGGTAGCTGTATAACAGAAATACCAACACTTTTTTTGTTGCTAAAGTTGAGAGCAAGAAATACGTGTCAAACCCACATAGTTTATAGAGTGATTTTCGCTCCAATTACAGAGTGTCCATTGTGGGGTATCTGTATAACACATATTTCCATACGTTTTTGTTGCTAAAGTTGAGAGCAAGAAATAAGTGTCAAATCCACATAGTATATAGATTGATTTTCGCTACATTTACAGGGTGCCTGTTGTGGGGTGTCTGTATAACGCAAATTCAAATACTTTTTTGTTGCTAAAGTTGAGAGCAAGAAATACGTGTCAACCATAGTGGTTGATTAACCACTATGTCAAACAGAAAGGTGGCAGGAGGAGTAGGCAGAGGCCGCAGCACAATAAGTGCATGTCGCAGCAGGGGTGACTCTGTGAGGCCAGAACTGCCGTTGTCATCTAGCGGCAGTGTTTTGATCAGTAACCCAAAGCTTGGGTTCGTGGGTTTGTCAGATACAACAATTAGTTGGCATGGCCCAGGAGCAGGTCAGTGGCCCTCACCTGTCCTCAACCAGACTCTGTCCTGTTCATTTCCCTCAGCCAGAGAGCTACTAGTTGGTCTGGGCTCAGCGCCACTATACAGCGAGGACGAAGTGTTTGAGGACAGTCAGCAGCCGCTTGGCAGTGAAGAGGTGGGACAGACATCCGCTGTTTCGTGCAGTAGGCAAGGCTGTGCTTACTGACACCGTTGAGGAAAATAGCAGTGACAGGGAAACGCAAATTGACGATGATGTAGCCAATCGTACTTGGGAGCCAGGTGTAGCAAGGGATTCGTCATCGCCAGGCGAAGAGAGTGTCACCTTGAGCGTCAGACAGCAGAGCTGGCAGCAAGTCGCTACTGTGGCCGTGAGTCAGCAGGGTGGCAGCTGGCGGTAAAATCACCATCTTGGCGGTGTGGCAGTTTTTGTTAAGACACCAGAGGACCCGAGCGTGTGTATATATCGAATCTGCAGGCAGAAAGTGAAGCGTGGCCAGGGAGCTAACGGCACCACGGCCCTGCGTCAACACATGCTGCGTCACTATCCAATGGCCTGGGAGAAACGGGTCTCAGATGTAGTCCATCAGATGCTCCTGCTCCTTGCTAAGCATTGCGCCAGCAGTCGTGATTACAAAGACAGAGACAACTGTATGCGTCCAGCCATCCCAAGGTGCAGAAGCTGACCATGCTCCTGTCCAAGTTGTTGGTACTGCAGTCCCACCCTTTCCAAGTCCTGGACCCTTCAGAGAACTAATGGCTTGTGCCGAACCGAGGTGCCAAGCCGAAATTTATTTTCCAAAAAGGCAGCACCAGCCCTTCACAAATCTGTAGAACAGAAGGTGACACAAAACCAAAGCAATGCACAAAAAGTTGGCCAGCAATCACAATAATGAACATGTATGAAAATGAAATACATTTTATTAATGTTCAGAGACAGACACAAAATAGACATACATCTAAAACCATCTAAAAAAGATATTGTACAAAATAGATAATGTAAAAAAAGATATTGTAAAAAAGATGTCTGTTTTGTGTCTGTCTCTGAACATTAATAAAATTATTTAATTTTCATACATGTTAATTTTTGTGATTGTTGACCAACTTTTTGTGCATTGCTTTGGTTTTGTGTCATATTAAAATTAATTTCACAAGGCTTTTCTTGGTGATATTTGACTGTGCTAACCGATTTCTTGGGTATGTGGAGCTGTAACTACGGTCAGGGCCATGTACTTTACGGCCCACAGGGTGAATGTGCTTCCCGCCCAGCCACACCAACATCTTGAACAGGAGACGCCACTTTCTCATTCACATTGTCAAACTTCTGCTCCTGCACCAGTGTCCGCCTCCTCCTTCTCCACCACCACCTCAGCCTCCACAAGTCTAAGTGCTGCTCCATCATACCACATGTACAGGGCACAGCAGTGTTTACACCTGGTGTGTCTGGGTGAATGAAGTCACTCAGGGGAGGAACTGCTCTGCGTCATGCAACAATAAATCAATGTGTGGCTTTCTCAGCGAAAACTGCAAATCAAAACCATGGTGACAGACAATGGGAGGAAGATGGTGTCCACGCTGCACCGAGGAGGGATGGTCCATGCGCCCAGCATGGCGCACATGTTCAATCCGGTTGTCAACAAGTTCCTGAAGTCTTCCACCCATCTGCAAGTCATTCTAAAAATGGCAAGGAAATTGTGCATGCACTTCAGCCATTCTTACAAAGCCAAGCACACCCTCCTCGAGTTGCAGCGGCAGAACGGCCTAAATCTGAAATCCTGAACATCTTTGTCCCCCACAAAATCGCAACTAGACTACAAAAATACTACCCCTTTAAATGGCCAAATGAGTCTATTAAATACTTAGGTATTCAGCTAACAATGGACCCGAACCGACTCTATAAACTGAATTATGAGTCACTCTTGAAAGACCTCCAAAAACAGTCCCAAAAATATTATATTTATTCTAGACAGTACCGATCTGGCTACCCAAATCATTTTTTGGAAAGATTAATAGATTGTTCTCATCCTTTGACAAAACAAAACACCACGCATTAGACGAGTCCTACTAACACAAAACCCAAAAAAGGAGTCATTGGACTCCCAGACATTCCTAATTACTATCACGCATGCCAGATAGCCAGGTGGCTTCTTATCACACAGGCTCCTACACAATCGCTATATATAACACTAGAGAATTTTACAATAGATGATACAGATGGGGAATGAAAAAGTTTACTGCCAACACAGTCTTTAATAGTTTATTATATATAGGGCCCATGTGCTCAAAGGAGGTACTAGAAAAGATTCATAATCTACATTCAGATTCCCATCCTCTACTCCCTATGGATCTTTTACCAAATTGGTTGTTTCCAGGTAGAACAGAATTCAGCTCCTTCTGAAAAAGGTTGCGGCACCACACAGTAGAGTCATTCTCCTCTACAGATTCAGAAATAACCACAGAATATCTTTTGCAAAAAACAGGTCTCCTTTTGAATAATTTTCTCCATACATAGGATTTTCTCCAAACATGTGAAATGTATAGGAACCGTTATACAGAGAAAACGTAGCCACTTATAATGCTATACCACACAGACCACACAGTAAAAAAGCCAGGTTTCTTGGTAAAATGGGAGGAGGAGCTACAGGAGAACTTCTCGGATTTGGATATTAAAGCTATGCTGGAATACTCAAACGGTTTCTCCAGATGTATTAGAGCTGGGGAAAAGCATTTTAACCCTTCACGCTCTGTAAAGGATATATCCGCCACAGTGCTATGAAGGGTGTATGAAGATCACAGCAAAGACCCATCGCTAACACCTGCGGTCGGTGCTTGGTCGGACCCGAGGCTGAATGGCTTCTGCGTTTTCGTTATAATGAGCCAGTGGCTCATTGTAACGTATACTGTGCAGAAATGCCATATACTGCATTGTATTGCATTTGTATTGCAGTATATGGTAGGAACGATCTGTTGGAGATGTGAGTCTGTACCCTAGATGGTCTAAGAAATAGTGAAAAAAAAAAGTTTAAAAAATGTATAAAAATATTAAAAGTTCAAATCACCCCCCCTTCCCTAGAACTGATATAAAATATAATAAACAGTAAAAATCACAAACACATTAGGTATCGCAACGTCCCAAAATGCACGATCTATCAAAATATAAAAACGGTTATTGACGGCGCTGACCTCCGAGATGGGAAATGGCGCCCAAATGTCCGAAATGCGACTTTTACACCTTTTTACATGAAATAAAAAATGTAATGAACAGTGATCAAAATGTCAAATAGTCCTCAAAATGGTAGCAATAAAAACGTTGGCTCATTTCGCAAAAAAAATGCCACCTCACACAGTATGAAAAAGTTATTAGCATCAGAGGATGGCAACATTTTTTTTTCCTTTCTCGTACACATTTGTTTAATTTTTGAATATCACCGCGATCATACCGAACCAAAGAATAAAGTAGAGGTGTTATTTGGAGCGAAGAGTGAAAATCGTAAAAAATTGAGCCCACAATAACGTAACGCACATGCGGTTCTTTTCAATTTTTCCACATTTGGAATTTTTTTCCTGCTTCCCAGTACATGGCATGGAATAATAAATAACATCACGGGAAATTAAAATTTGTTGCGCACAAAATAAGCCTTCACACAGCTCTGTACACAGAAAAATGAAAAAGTTATGGATTTTTGAAGGTGGATAGCGAGAAATGAGCTAAAAAGCCCTGCGTCCTTAAGGGGTTAAAATTATATCAAGGTGGTACAAAACCCCGAATGGCTTAATATGGTCAACTCCACCATACCAGCATGCTGTTGGAGATGTGAGTCTGGTATAGGAGAATGGCCCATATCTGGTGGAACTGCCCGAAATTGTTCCCCTTTTGGGAAAATGTCCTAAACAGGACAGAAATAAAATTTGTGCATGCACTATTCCAGCATCACCGAGCGTAGTACTACTGGGAAAGGTGTGCCAGACTTTTACATGGAAGAGAAGTTCCCTTGCTCCCTTCCTTATCCCAGCAGGCAAGCTGATTATTCCAACCCTCTGGAAGACAACAGAAACACCCCCGATTGCCCAGTGGGTAGCAAAAGTAAATGAGATATGGTATGTAGATTAGAAGAATTAATACACAGGGAGTTGAGTACAAGGGAAAAATTTTGGCATATATGGGGACCGTGGCGAACACTCAGCCCATCTATACAATAATACAGTAATAAAAACATTTCACTCTGTCATTAATGTTATGATGTCTTATCGCTGGAAACATAGCCTTGGCAATGGTGAACACATAATGGTATCTCCCATAATGGTATCTCCCATACAGATAACTGAATATGTGGTCATCTTCCGTGAAAGCGGTCATTGTATGGTCATTAAAGGGAAACAGGTATAAGTGCTCACACACCTGGACATGTAGTCTGTAATCCAGTCTCCACTCCTCTGGGATGCAAGAGAGCCTAGTCCGCTGGCCACGGACACAAATAGTAAAGATTCAAGTGCAAAAAATGGCTCAGCATCAAATGGTGAAAATCCACTCTTCTTTATTTCATTTAGATTAAAAAGTCCATAGCAAAAACCAACGCGTTTCAGGAGAACAGTCTCCCCTAATCAAGGTAACATTTTGCTCAATGTACAACCATATTTAAAAGAAAAGAGGACTGACGTGGGCGGGTACACCCAAGTCTGGACGTCATTTCCTCTTTACACAGCAGATACAATAACAGATACACAGTGGATACAATTGTCATTACAATACATTTTGTACATTTCATTAGAAAATCATCATAAGGTCTTCCCTAAAATTCATACCTGAGGGGATCCTAGTGTTTAAATTCATAATCCAATAAGCCTCTCTATTTCTTAATGCTTTTAGCCAGTCACCACCTCTTTCTGGTCGATTAACCCTCTCCACACCAAAGAATTTCAAAAAATGTGTGGTTCTACAAAATGCTTTGTCGCCCCTGATATTCCCTTACTTTTCTTTGACACATCCCCTATATGTTCACTTATTCTGTGCTTTATTTTTCTTTTTGGGCTTCCCACATATTTTATGCAGCATGCTGTGCATTCAATTATATAAATCGAATAGTCTGAATTGCAATTAATAAAGTTTCAATATCAAAGGATCTGTCATTACTTTTCACAGTGTTACATTTTTTGGCATATGCGCACATATTGCACCTACTGACAAGGTAAAAAGCCCTTCTGTGAGAGCCAAATTTTTTTGTTCTTTGTAAAGACAAGGGGACACTATGCTTCTAATGGTTCTACCTCGTCTGGCTACAAATTGAACTCCCTCCTTTAAGATAAGATGTGTGTATGGACCCAGTCACATAACACATCCACGTTTAGTACTTGACCCCTCCTTTAAGATAGTTCGTAATTTTATGTCACTATTCAGCATTGGCAGATACTTTTTTACTATATTACACACTTGCCCATAGTTACTGTTGAAATTTGTTGAAAAGGTGATTCGTTCCTTTTTTTGTTTTTTTCTTATTGAACACTGTTCAGACTCTAGTAAAGTGCTTCTGGGAACAGTGTCTATGTGTCCTCAATATGCCATCGCTTGTATCCTCTAGACTTTAAATTTAGGGCTAATTTCTCACATTCTACTTGAAAAACCTTGTCTTCAGTACAGTTTCTTTTTAGTCTGTGCATCTGACCTAGTGGGATTGCTTTTATTGTGTGGCTCGGATGACAGCTATCAGCCTGTAAAATTGAATTGACTGCTTGTGGCTTGCTGTGAGGATTGATCTCCTGTGAGAAGCAGATCCAAAAAAGATATCTTATCCTTTGCATATCTCCTGTAAACATCAGATTACGGGAATTATTATTAATATATTGCCTGAATGAATTTATTCTGTCCTCTGGTCCCTTCCAAATAATGAGGATGTCATCTATGAAGCTGCCATACCAAAGTATATCACCTATAAAAGGGTTGGCAGAGTCATAGATGACACCCTCCTCCCACCAGGACATATATAGGTTAGCTATTGATGGACTAAATTTTGACCCCATCAGGGCTCCCTCTGTTTGTAGGAAAAAATATCACAATTGAAACAAAAATAGTTAGTCTGAAACAAGTGGAATACAGCTGAAAAAAAGAAATTCTTTCAAATTATTATCATACCCACTGTATTTGTATAGGTGGTGTTTGAGTGTTTCCATAGCCAGGTGATAGGGGATGCAGGAGTATAAAGCTGTGACATCACAGTCACCCACCTGCATCCCTCATCCCATGAAATATTGCGCATTGCCTGAAGTACAGATGTTGCAGTGGCGTAACTACCGCGGTAGCAGGTGTAGCAGCCGCTACGGGGCCCGGCCTCTCATAGGGCCCGGATCCGACCTGCCACACAAACTATAGAATGGACAATGTGCCTGCACAGCACATGTTTCATGCTGCAGAACTTTATGCTGAGCTGCTGCTCAGCGTAGAAATGCTGGGAGGGGGAGGGGCAGAGGAGGGCAGCGGCAGGGGACACCTCAGGTAACATCCTGTACTGTCACCCGGCTGCATTCTTATCTATGTGGCCTGCAGACCCCAGGTTCTGGGAGCAGCTCTCCTGGGGCCGGGGCCGCTGCTGAGCTGGGAGCAATGTGGCACATGTAGAGCAGGATCTATATAAATCAGTGTATGTGGTGTATATAGCAGTGTATAATGTGTGTATGTGTGTAATGTATTTCTAAGTATCTAATGTGTGTGTATGATTGTATAATGTGTATGTATAATGTGTATATTAAGTGTATGATGTGTGTTTAATGAGTGTATAATGTGTATATGAGTATATGTGTGTATAATGTATATATGAGTATATTATGTGTGTATAACGTATATATGAGTATATAATGTGTGTATAATGTGTATATGAGTATATACCGCATATTCATTTGGCATGTTTGACACCTCAACCGGCATATTATTGCTTGCACATTCATCATCAAAAAAATGTTTTTTTATGGTTAA
Organism: Engystomops pustulosus; assembly: GCA_019512145.1. Classification (NCBI taxonomy): domain Eukaryota; kingdom Metazoa; phylum Chordata; class Amphibia; order Anura; family Leptodactylidae; genus Engystomops; species Engystomops pustulosus. The sequence goes on along the minus strand of WNYA01002842.1, from coordinate 48 downwards.
TAACCTAATAAATTTATTTAAATCCATCAGGGTGTCAAACATGTTAAA